>JAMLFT010003619.1:10037-21594 GCA_026544285.1 Pachyrhizus erosus | reverse complement strand
ATATACTGTTAATATATATATATATATATAGTTAATTTATTCTCATTTCATATAGAAAAAATATGACATTCTTTTAAACATTTCTTTAGTTAAAATTGATTGAAAATTGTTAATCTTAATAAATTATTGATGTTTCATGCCATCGAAGTAAGGTGAGATAAATATTGCAAATTCAATCAAAATTTATGTTCCACAGGGAATAAAGTAAACTTTTCGTAACCTATTTTATAAATATCCGTACATTCCATGGATCACGTTGCGATAGGCCACGTGTTGACGTGCGTGTGATTTTTATTTCTTACTCCCTCTTTTTAGGGCTCTTACCCAACTAATATAAAGTTAACAATATACAAATCTCACTGTCTCACCACCCAGAACCACCTCCTTTCTTAAGACAACTTTGTCCCACGTTGAGTTAAAAAAAATTATTATTATTATTATTATTATTATTTAATGTTTTCTAACTTTATTATTTTCTCTTCAAATAGATTAAAAAAAACAACAAGACAAATTTTAGCAAAATCTTTCTCACTTTTCTCTCTCTATCCTATCATAAATAAAGATTCCATCGTTACTAGCCTGTTTTATCAATTTTTAAGAAGGAGAATAAATATATTTAGGATTAACTTTTTTCTATTTTCACCGTGATTTATAGAAACAATTAGCCGGAGTATAATACTAAGAATGAAATAATTATATGATCATTTAAATATGAAAATTAATAAGAAGATTTATGTTCTAAAAGGATGTATTTAACACAAATTTTAGAAGCTATGTATTTGGAATTCCTAACAAAATGAAATTTAATGTAAAGTAACGGTGACTAAAAGAATGATTAACAACCTAATGATAAAAGTCTTTTCTCTTCTATCACATTATCACATAGGAGAATTCTCAATCCATCACGTGAAGTAGTTAAAAATTGCAACATCTTATTGTTAATGAGGAAAAAACTAAGTAAAAAAGAAAAATTTTAACTTGTATAATTAATTACCTTTATCTTTATTAACATGTAATTCGAGTTAAACTAAGTTTAAATTTCTTTAGTAAGATTTCAGGTTCAAGTCACTTGAATGTAAAACACATGGTTGAGAGAGTAGTTATAGATAATCAATTATGTTTTTTAATAAAAATTAGCTATTCATAAAATTAATAAATTCTTTAAACCAATGTCATGAAAAAAAAAAAAACTTTTAACATTTTGTCTATTGTTATTTCAAATAAAACAATCATTAAAAAATTGTCTACGTTAAATTTGAGAGAAAATCTCTTTTCAGAAGGAATCATTAATGACAACCTTAGAATAATTGTTTTTGTCTCACACGTTACTTCGTAATACTAAAAGGCAGAGGTCCAACGGATTTTCTAGGCCCAAAATTGTATATGGTAGAAAAGAGGCCCAGTTCGAGGCCCATGGAAGGATGGTTGCTGATGATTCTATGGCTTAACGCTTACACCGCAAGAAAGCTGGACGATGAAATTGGAAAGCATATACATCAAATCCCAAACGCAGGACAGCAGCTTCTCAATCTCACCTAGTCCGTTTCGACGCAATTAACATTAATTTTTTTTATTCGATTCTGTTGATTAGGGCATCATGAGTCTCATCTTTGGAAAGAGGAAAACACCCGCAGGTTTATTTGTTTTCTCCTATAATTCACCTATTTCATTACATTAGTTTCAGGAAAATAAAAATTTCTAAATTTTTCGCATTTTTTTTTCGGTTCTGTTGCTTAAATTTCACTTATGTCATTAAAGTTTGCATCTAATTTTTAATATTTTATTGGGCATAATATCAAGTTTGCTCAAGTTCGCGTTAATTTTTGTCACTTGTAAGTGCAATCTATTTTTGACAGCATGAAAAGTAACACATTGAGGAGTTTGTGTTGTAATTTTTGTAGCTGTGACAATTAGAAGTTTACCGGGCTATTCTGTATGCCATATTTTCCATTTTATGCAAATGGGTACTGGTACTCTGGGAATGATAGTCAGTTTCAATCATGCATTTACATAGCCTTCAAAGTGTACACCTTTAGATTGGCATGGTGATATTCAATTTATTGTTAATAAGCTGATGCACTCTCTGTTGGTACCATTGTATGTAATTGTCATAAAGCTGTGGCTTTCAGAACTTTTGCGGGAAAATAAGAGAATGCTGGACAAATCAATTAGAGAAATAGAACGAGAGAGACAAGGTTTGCAGTCACAGGAGAAGAAACTGATTTTGGAGATAAAGAAAAGTGCCAAACAAGGCCAGATGGTATGGTGATGACGTTTTGAACATTTGTTAATATTTGCTTTAGTTTGTGGTGGAGCATTGTCTATGCCAGCTTAGCTGTTCTTTATTGAATATCTATAATGCCTTCCTCTGCCCCCTAAGGTGGAAGGGTGAAGTTTGAGTTTTCTGTTCATCTTTTTTTTCATTAGTCACAGAGGTTATGCTGATGTTGGCTGCTTACTTCTGTTCATGTTCTTTCTATATTCATGTACTCACTGCTGTGTATGTTGCCAAAAATGTATGTGGTTGGAAAAACTGTTCTCCATGTGTTATAATGACAACATACACACTGGTATTCACATTAATGACGGGGATTAAACTTCTCTGTTGTTGCTTGCTCTTCAAACAACTGTTTTCCTAATGCTGTTGCAGGCTCAAAACTGTCCACTTAGCTTCCAAATGGAATCTGTGTATTACAAAGTTGAAGAGTGAGCCTCAATTCATATAGAAAAGCAATGGATGCGAAGTTTCAAGTTTACATTGCTGCGGAATTGACATCCTTCTGCCGTTAAATTTAGGCAGTCTTTACTGTGTTTGATACTTAAGTTCTATTCTCATCATTCAAAAAGTGTCTTGTTTAATTTTCACTTATCTAAACGACTGACAAGCAAATAAAGTTGTCATTTTATTACAGAGGCACTCCACTTGTCTCTTTGCGATATAATGGAAATTATCATATTTCTAAAATGTGAAATTTAATTACATGTGACTCTTGCGACGTGATTGAAACTGGTTTGTACATGATAAACTCTTTATTTTGGGATATAAGCACCTGTTTTATTCTAGTAATGTAGTTTCGCAAATGAACTGATTTCTATGACAAACCTGTTGTTGTCAGCAATCCACACTTATGCTCATCACGGTATATATTTAATTCATGATATAGCCATTAAGTTGGGTGGTATACTCTTTGCTGATGCCATATTTTATTTCACCTAATGTTTTCCAGGGAGCTGTTAAAGTAATGGCGAAAGATCTTGTTAGAACAAGGCACCAGATTGAAAAGTTTTATAAGCTGAAATCACAGCTCCAGGGTGTATCCCTCAGAATTCAAGTATGTGCATGATGGTGTAACTGATCTATTTGTAGTAGCATATGATCATTATAGGATTCTAGTTCTGAGCTAAAACTGCTGGCATTTGGTTTTTCTTGGGAACTGATTGACCTGCTCTCATTAAATTCCGGCTAAAATTTGATCAAAACTCATGCCTTTACTGAATGTGAATGCTAAAAGCTGGTTTCTAATGTATCAAAATTGTTCAGACTTTGAAATCAACACAAGCAATGGGTGAGGCAATGAAAGGTGTGAGTAAGGCAATGGGACAGATAAATAGGCAAATGAACTTGCCATCTTTGCAGAAAATCTTGCATGAATTTGAGACACAGAATGAGAGGATGGAATTGATTACAGAGGTGATGGGAGACGCAATTGATGATGCTTTGGAAGGGGATGAGGAGGAAGAAGAAACAGAAGACCTAGTGAACCAGGTTCTTGATGAGATTGGAATTGACATAAACCAAGAGGTATATTAATCCCTTGTTCGTTCCACTTCTTTTTTTCAGCTGACAGCTGTAAGTATATGACCTAGTCTCTATAATAATGTTACTTAACGAATTCGGATTTGATATGCAGCTTTTGAATGCACCATCAACGGCTGTTGCAATCCCAGCTGCAAAGACTAAGGTGCCTCAAGTTGAAACTGCTGGGAATGATGATGTCTTGATAGATAGTGATTTACATGCAAGGTTGGACAATTTAAGACGAATGTAATCTTCATTCTGATGGAAGGACTCCACTTATACTGGGGAAAACTGGAGCTCATTTGTAACATGCATTTTAAGTAATAAGATGTGGAATTCATGATTATGAACAAATTGGACTTCTTTTAAAAAATATAAAGATTGCCTGTGCTCTGTCACTGTTGATTCTCTAACCCGTGAGTTCTTTTTTGGTTACATTTATGGGGCCGAAAACTTTTCTTACGACTTTTGCAAGTTGTACATACTCTTCTGATGTTCTAAACTATTGCTTGAATAGTGGTTTGTCGGAACAATTTGCAAGTAATAGACTAGTACATTCGCATAGATATGGAGTAATGTGTTTTGATTTTGTGTGCATGCGTGTATAATCTAGTCCTGCGTATCATGATGCTTGTGCACTACATATTTTACCTCATTTTCTCGCTTTTTCTTTAAATAATATTCAAACATTTACATTTTGTTGTTAAATGATGTTAAAAATGCAGGTTAAAAGTGTTATCACTCCATTAATCTATTTAAATAAATTGTCAAGAAATAATCGAGTTCTTAATTTATTATGAGTTAAATATGTTTTCTATTCTTTTAAAAATAGAATATTTTTTATTTTATTCTTTTAATTTTTTTTATTTTTTTAAATATATATTTTTGTTTTAATTTGATGTTAAATAATTACATTCAATTTATCATATTATTAAAAAATTTAATATGTCAATTTTTTTATTAAATTTTATTTTTAAATATTTTGATAATTAATCTGACATTATTAATTATTTTGAATAAGTAAAAATTTAAAAATATAATTTGTGAAAAAATTATTTAATTATTTGATTAAATTTTTTGATAATATAATAAATTGATAGATTCTCCACATTATTATTAAGTCATTATATTAATACTTGATAACAAAGATTAAAATAAAAAAAAATTAAAAGATTTAAATAAAAATCTTATTTTTAAAAAGAAAAAATATATTTGATCTATTTATTATTAACTAAATTTATTACTAGATAAATGGTGGACCAAAAGCATTCTCTTTAGGTCAATTTTATAAGAAAAAATTGGAGGTGTGCCCTGTGGTGTTAGTACGAGTAGATGTCTTAATCCTAGTTGTCATGGTCGTCTGCGCTTCAAGGCTTTCTGTAGCAGTAACCTTCCATTTTATGTTCAATTACTCGTCTTTGAGCATCTCTAAAAGGAATTTATATGCATTGATGGACTACATTTTTAATAATACTTCATACTTTTGGTAATTTTTTTTATTGTAAGTAACTCAAACATTTTTTTTTTCAACTAAAAAACTCACTCAAATTGTTTTAATGAATTTCATTATATATCTTATTCTTTATATTTTATTATTTATCTTAATTTCAATTTAATATATTTGAACGTCAATTCAATCTAAGTTAAATTGAATTTAGTTTAACTTTCAACTCAATCTAATTAAATTTGATTGGGTTGAATTGAGCGTATTTTTTTTATTTAACAACTCAACTCAATTAAAATTAATTCAGATTAAGTTGAGTTGAGTTTAGTCATGTAATTGAATAATTAAAAAAAATATTACTTCTTTAATCCTTAAGAAAATAAAAATATTACAAAATTAATAATTCAATATTATTTCATTAATTTCTTAATTCTTTTAAGTTATTAGTTAGTATTTATTGCTTCTTTATTTTGCAACTTACAATCATTAGCACTAAAAAAAAATTATTAAAATTATTTTACAACTAAATTGTTATATTAAGTCATTCTCTAAAATCAAAATAAATTATTGTGATTTACACGTGAATAAAAATGAGAGTTTAATTTTATTTTTTTACTTTAATTATAATTAAGTTGGATTGGATTAAATAAATTTTGGAAATAACCTGATTGTATCCCTAATTGTTAAATAATAAATAAATATACAGTAGATATTAAATAAACATTTACTTAAAAAAAAAATACATAAAAATACAATGCAACGGTCATCCAATGAATTTTAATCGTATAAATTTTATATGAAAGAATTGTTCCGCCAGATATACTGAGTGAAATGCGGTCATCTCCCATTGAGAGATAGATGCAATCGGTGAGAGATACAAATAGTTGTATTAGTAACGTCAATGTACTGTATGCACATATCAACAATTAATTAAAAATAATAACTTATCCTAAAAAAATCCCTCATGACCTCATGCTTTTATAAGAGGACCAATTGTTTCACAAAGCAATCCACAATATAAGTGAGTCCCATGATGAATTGCTCTTCAATAACATAAAATTTTAATCAGAAGAGGAACTTCCACCGTCCCATTGCCCTAAGAATGCCTTATCTTTATTTAGCATGCCAAACAAAAAATTTTAGGTCACAAGACAAAATTAACATCTGGCGTGTGCTATTCATACAGTAAGTGTGTTTGTTTTAAACAAATCTCACATTTTTAAGCACGTTGAACATGATTTTACAAAGACAAAATTTTAACGTTAAATATGATTGAACGCTTTCTCAAACCCAGCTTAAATGCATAAACCTTGTAATGCTTCAGGTAAGCATGCCCAATTTTTTTTTACTGGTAATAATAATAATAATTGCAACGTGTCCGTTGACAATTCTGACAAGATAATTTTAGCAGTCCAGGCTTGTGCCATTGGGATTTTACTACATCTTAAATTGTTTTTTGTTTTTCTTTTTTCTAGTGATAAACGCAACGATTTAAAATTTAAATACACCTCAAAAGCTACAATCCAACAAACAAGAATGGTCTCGTACCAATCAGAATCAATGGGCAAAGCCAGATAATAAATAAATCAGGAAAACACGCAGACAAGAAAGAGAGAGAGAATTGCATGGAGACTTGTTGAACCAAATGAATGGCCTATGTTCAACCAATGGATTGCAGAATATCAGAAAAGAGAAAAATGAACTTAATTTAGTGTAAGTTGAAAAGTGAATAATATAACTAAAATAGAACTAATTAAGAGGTGGAATATTTTCTTTTTGTCTTAAGAATTTAATTGTCATCGTAATAAAAATATTGAAAAATGTGACAAATTTATGATTAAACGAGTGCAAAATTCCTATAAAATGAGTTTATTTATAATATGAATAAATAAAGCAAATGGTAATCTTAATTAATAAAAATTAAAATTAGATATATTAATATTGATTACTGGCTCATCTTAGACAGGAATATTTATAGAAAAAAAACATAATTTAATAACAATGAAAAGGAGTTGATATTATTATTAATGTATGAATGAATGAATTTAGCTGAGCACTTGTGTAATAAGAAAAATTAAAGTGAGGAGTACTGAACCTCTTTTGTCACGTAACATCAAAAACAAGGTATCCAAAGTTGGCTACTTTAGCCCTCTCTCTGTTCCTTGTGGAGAAAGTTGTGAAGGACTGAGTGGTCACAATTCCAGCGCAATAGCAGGTCCCACTGCCATAAATCATCCCAAGACGCCACCACCGGATTCCAGCAATCCCGGACGAGAATTCTCCTGCGGGGAACGGTGACAGACTTGCCCAACAGGTGTTCGACAAATTGGGCAATCCAAATGAGAGTAAAGCCACATGTCTATGCATAGAGCGTGGAACCAGTGCTTGCACCGTGGCAGCTTCCTCACTTCTTCCCCTTCTTCAAAACCCGATAGGCAAACTGGGCATTCACCTTCGTAATCATAATCATAATCATCCCTAACTACTTCTTTCTTGTACTTGAAACTTGAGAGCAAGTTGAAGTTCCTTTGGCAGTTCTCAATTCCACTTTCCATCACTACCTCCACCAACCCACTTGCCCCTTCATCCTGTGATTGCATATGCCGCCTTCTACTTCGTTTTATGATGAGGAAGTTATATAGGGCTAATGCCGTGGCTGCTACCCCCACCACTACTAGGCCATAATATAGCATGGTTGTGCTGGACTTATCCGTGGAAGAGTATGAAGGAGGGGGTGACACTATGATGGGGCCTTGGAAATCACCCATTTCTGGATTTTGGGGTGAATAGGCAGAGCAAATTAAGACAAGAACAAGTTGGAGAATAATCAGAATATGTTTGTTGACAACTGGACATCAATCAAAGTAAATCTCATCCATTAGCTAGGGCCTGACTGATACAATTATAGACATTACTTTTTTTTTATTATCAAATTAAATTAATGTATAGTGGTTAATCTAAATGCCGTGGTGGCTATGTTGTCATTGAAGAAGAGAAAATGATACTTTTTTCAAGATATCATAAAATATGTCATGGAATAATATTTATTCTTTTGTTTTGAGAGATGAGAAGATAGGAAATGCAGTAAATATAATATAATGACTACAGAGATAGTGAACAGAGATGGGTGAGAACGACCAGAAGTCGAGATAAGTCTGCTGTCCCTCTTGAACCCTTTTTCCCGTTGTCTGCGGGTATGGTAATACTCTGTACTTAATACTTGCTATATAATCAACAATTTTGTATCCATTAAGAAAGCAGAATTGTACCGTTCTACTAGTTTCCTGCTTGTAAGGTCTATTTCCAATAGGGTCGTTTTCATAAATACATGGAATAGAATTTTCTACTCTTTCTTTCATTTTCTTTCCTCTTTTATCTTTTCCGTTTCAATGAAAAGTTAGAAGCCACAGCATCCAGTTGTGAAAAATGGCTCTTCTTATAGAAATATTAACAAGGGCACTCAAGATGAGAAATCACAAAAGACAGCAGAAGAGGGCGTGATCATATCATATTTGGAAAAAAAATAATGTTTATATTTTTTTAAATATCAAATGAAAGATAATTTTGGTACTGTCCTAACCCTAAATCAACCTCATTTTTTTTCCCAAAATTTTATTCATTTGCTTGGCTCAAAAGTCAAAATAGATGTTTTGCATATTTTTAATTAGAAATTTCATTCGTAGAGACATTTTGGCCAAACATAATTTTATGGAACAACACAAATGACTATGAATGTGTTTGGATAAGTTTATCTAGAACACTTATGTGAAAAGAAAATAAGAAAGAAAACTTAATGATTTTTTTCGTAAACTAAAATTAACTTATACATAAAGTAATTTGTAGAAGTTCTTTCATGTAACTTCTTTAAAAGATGAGTTTTAACTTACATATAAACTAATTTTAGCTCATGAAGAATTTTTTTCATTTTTTCTAGATAAATTTACTTAAACAAACTCTGTGACTAATTAATTTAACCAAGAATTTACTTAAAAGACAACATTTTCCCTCAATGGTTAAATGTAGGTTTGATTTACCAAAAGCAACAAGTACATTATTGGTTAAATTCAATTGTCTTATGATGGAATTGAAAACATTGTCAACACACCTACTATTTTGGTTATGTCAATGTTTTAGTGGGGCAATGAATATTTCTGACTATGACAAGTTATAGAGTGGTTGAGCAAATCGGTAGAAAAATGGAGTTGTAGACAAAGCCCACGAGTGCATTCAAATTTGGGCTAAACACACAAATTCCAGTCCGAACACATGGTCAAAATTCAATCAATGATGGAACGAACACAAATGAGGATAAAAAAAAAACACAAAAAGAAATTATATGTACTTTTTTGAAGCAATAAGTGGTGATTGGATAAATAAGATAACCTTGTCTATTGATTTCCAATGAAGAAACTGCCACATCAAACAAAAGCAAATATACCAAAAATTATCACCTCTCATTCTTGCACCGTTTTTAGTGTCATCTATCTCAAAACGCACAAGCACCATAAACCATTTCATTTCCTTATTTTGAAAAGAAGTTTCAACCTTTGTAAGAGAAAGGAATCACTTCAACTTCGACAATTTCAATGGTTGTGCCCCTAACTTATGATCACCAAAAGAGGATGGTGTCTAACTTTGAGGTATTTTTTAAGGCACTACTACCTCTGCAATCTTCAAAGGTTGTGTTGGCATCAAAACCCAATGGAAGATTTCAAGTGAGAGCATCCATGAAAGAGAAAGTTGTGTTGAGTTTGATGGTAGCTACGTTGACAATTTCCATGATGGTTTTGGTTGTGGATGAAATAGTCATTACACCTTTTCTCAAGAACTTCTTGCTCAGCATCACTGCTAATGGAGTTGTAATTGTTGGTGTTGTAATTGGTGCTGACAATTTTGATCTCATCAAGCGAAATTGAGCAATTTCTTGCCTCGGTTTCTCTCATCATGATATGTGTCTGTGTTGTTCTTCACTCTTCAACTCTCTCTCGTGTGTAATGTGTGTCTGTCTCCATTTGAGCAAAAACTTTCCAATTCTTACAGTGTAATTTCATTTGGTCGTATCATAGAAACATATTGCTTACACGTTTCTGAACCAAATACACGCAAGATATATTACTTTTTTATGTTTCTACTACATAGGAGTTAAATAAAGTTTAATTGTATATGCAAGATAGATGGCTTTTTTGAAATAATCCTACTAAAAGGGCACTTGGCATATCAAGTATGAAAATCTTGAATAGAAGATTAAAACATGTCATATACAAGGAAGAATTTTGTGAAGTGATGGAAAATGCTCATTTTAAAATGTTATAAAACTATGAATTAAGAAGACATATCCATCAGTTTATGGAACAATAAATTTAGAACATGGATTATTAATTAATAAATCTAGTTTTTGCAATGCACATATCACACTAACTCACAACTAGTAATGATGAATTCGATGTAAATTATATATTAAGATATTATTCATAAAATGAAGTAGCTAAAGTTAATGGTTTTAGGTCCTTCATGCATGATGTCCTTAGAAATGAACAAAGAAGTAAACTATTTTCCCCACCCGATCAAACTAGTTTGTTATGCTACTTCTCTAAGAAAAATTTGGATTTATGAAAGTTATACAGTAAAACTAGACTATTGATTTTCCAATGAAATATGATTGTCAGGATGGGAAAAAATCCAACATGGATCATTTCCTACTATTTTTGACCTTCCTTGTTGAAAAATTCATCTCAAAGAGGTTAGCTCAACACTTATGCCAAAACAATCTTTTAGACCAAAGTTTTTCTTTGAGTTTCCATTCCATTCTTCCTCAAGAAGGGAACTTATGGATTTACAAATGTCACAATGTCAATAACATCAAATATGAAATTATTCTCTCAGTGTCGCTTATATGCTTAAAGAAGAATTTTTGTCTAGGTATAAAACCATATTTATTTAGGTAAAGTTCAACCTTTTTCATTCCTCAAGTAGTTGAAGTTTTTTTGTGCCACAGGTTTCAAGTTACCTTTGGATATCAAGAAAACTCTACATGTAATATCCTGCTCTTAAAATAATTAATTTGTATTTTAAAAAAAAGTTTTAAGTTATAAATTTACCTTTCATTATTAAAATATTTTAAATTTAGTTCAGTTAAAATTTTGAATTTTAAATTTTATGAGAAATATTATCCAAGAGATAATATAGAGAAAAGAAATTATAAATTAAGATGAAAGGTTTTGAATAAGATAATTTAAATAAATTGAAAAATAATAAATATAAATATATAAATAAGAATATTTTGATTTTAGAATAGAAAATTATAAAATAAGATA
>JAMLFT010003619.1:0-10027 GCA_026544285.1 Pachyrhizus erosus | reverse complement strand
TAAATTGAAAAATAATAAATATAAATATATAAATAAGAATATTTTGATTTTAGAATAGAAAATTATAAAATAAGATATAGGAAATTTTTAAATAGAAATGAAAGAAAAACAATAGAGATAAGAGAATAAAAATCTAAAACTAAATTTAGAAGTAAGAAATGAATTTTTAATTAAATAAATTAAATATATAAATATCTAAATAATTGAAATAAATAGATTTATCAAAATAAATAATTATTTTGGTGAAAGAAAACATAAGAATAGGAAGAGAAAAATATAAAAGAATTTATAGAAATTTTAAAAAGATTTTAGAAATTAAAATAATAACTTTACAAATGTAAAAGGAAAATAAAAAGAAAATAGAAAAAAGAAAGAAAATCAGAAAAATCCTGGGTGGGAGTCGCCCAAGACCAGGGAGAGGAAGAAATTGTGCTTACCAGCTGGGTTGGGTGTGTCAAACGTTTATAAGACTCAAAAAAATATAAAAAAAGTTATAAAAAGGAAATAAAATGAGAAAATAAAAGCAAAATAAGAAACATATGGAGGATGTGTTCTAAGGGTGTGACCTAGAGGTGGAGAGAGTGGAATAGGAGATAGGGATTGTCGTTTGACCGTTAGGCCCATCGCTGCTAACATACGAAAATAAATTGTATATGAGCTTACCTAAAAATCACGGACCACCATTGAAGTTGCTCACTCAACTTCAACCTTGAGCCACTTTTACCTTGCAACGCCTACCATAGTTTTGCCGCCCTACGAACTGCATCAATGATTCTGCCCATCCTCGACAAATGTAATAAAGCACAAAAAGAGGGATCAAGATGGTATAAAAAGGCAACGGATAGAGGAAGAAGATGAAGAAAAATCAAAGGAAAGAATTCAAAAATTCTCACAAAAACAAACCTTGGTTCCTTATTTTTGTAGCTAGATAGCTTCGTCTTAAGCTAAGCTTTATTCTAGCTTAATTAATTGCACCAAAGGATGGAAGAATCGCGATTTTGTATCGTCGTCAAAGCTTTGCCGAAGCACTCAAAATCTTCGTCGAAATTCTGAAATTAAGGTAAGATGAGTCGTTTGTTCTTCATTTTAATTCTATATAATTATTGTTGATCATTTTTTGCACCTAATTGAACTATAAATTAGTCAAATTAGGAACGAATTAAACAAAATCGAATTGGTAGTTTCTCACAACCGTCATGGTTGTTGGGCTTGTGATTCTTTCGATTTTTGATCTAATTATGAATGATAACTTAGTCCAGATGTAGAATAATGGGTAATCAGTTGTTTAACAATGAAAATTAGTTAGGATTGAGATGAAGTTAAAGCTGACAGGGAACTCAAAAATTAATTTTGGATAAGCTGTCAACTTTGGTTGTTGGAGGAGTTTTAAGGTAGGGAAGAAGCTTGGGGGAGATTAGAAGAAGAAGGAAGATGGGGGGAGAGAGAGAGAAGAGGTAGTAAGAGGAGTCCGAGAGGAAAGCAGAAAGGAGGAAAGATGTGGGCAATGGGTTAGAGGAAGAAGACGAAGGGGAGTGAGTTTAGTGAGGTAGGGGTGTAAAGAGCAAAGCAGAGAGGGGGTGTGAATAAAAAAATTAATTAAATTTTAACCCTAATAAATTAAATTAGGATGGTAAATATATAGATATGGGGTCATAGGGAAAAGAATGAAAGAAAGAAAAGGAAGAAAGAAAATAAAGATAAAAATATTCGAAAAAAAATAGTTTTGTCTTGTTCTTGTTTTATGAATATAATTCTTGACACATTGTTTAAAATTTTGTTTAGCTTTAAATTTGAACATTCTTATGTTATATGATGATGATTTATCTTCTCTACTGGTAGTAGAAAAATCTGATTGTTGTTGTAACTGTCTAAAGTTAACAGTAAAATTTCACAAATAATCTTAGGGTAAAAGATGAATTGGGAAATTACCTAGATAAAAGTTGAGTGAAAATAGGGTTGGTTATTTAAAAATGAGGATGAAATAGAATTATTACAAGATTATATTGTTTGAAATTGAAATTAGTACCGAGAAAGCTTGATGATTGGAGAATAGAATAGTAGAATAAATTAGACTCCCTAACGAGTGAGAAATAAGAATGGAGATTGCAAGAGTTGACCATAAAAGGTACCTGTGAAATTTACGCAGACTCTGGTGTGTCCTTGGGGGTAGATAAGGTGTCAACTTATAAATCGTTCAAAGTGAAGAGGGTGTCACGAAACTGGCTTACAGTCCTTAACAAAGCGGATCATTACCAAGATTTGGTTGAGAGTATCCTTGACCAAGTATCAGGAAAGATGTACTCTCGATCGTCAACCCAAAATTCAAATTTGGACTGTTGTTGACACACTCGTGTAAGTCCTCCCAGAAATAGTAGTATTGGAGGCTACGAAGAGCCCTAAGACGAGTAGAATCTTTAATTAGGAACTTTACGACTAGATGAGAGTGAGCGATAACTAGAAATGATATGTATTTATATGTGTATGCTTAAGGATAGATGACTCACTCCTATAACCCCCAATATTTTAGATATAAATGACAAACGAGTTTCATCCCTTGTTCCACATGACAATTATACGCTTGGAGGGTCGATGGACTCATGATCTAATGAATGAAGATGATACATTTATAGGCTATGTAAGATTTGCTTTTAGGTCCCCAAACTTCATAATCCCGTGACAGTTCTACCATATAGATATCACCGTTCTCCTAACACAGACCCCACCACCTAAGTACAATGGAGTCCTACTAAACATTCCTGCAACTCCTAGACACGCTCAACCCCTTTCACTCCAAAACTCCTCGACAAGTTTAGTCTTAGCAAATGGTCAAGAAAGACGAGAGGAAGAAAATCCTTCTGAGTGTTTTGACTATGAACTTTTGAGAGAAAATAGATGTTACTGACTATCTTAGACGTTCACCTTTTGTATAATGTATTAAATACTAGTTAGATACTTTGGGAAATATAATATTTACAGTTTTGTCTGATCTTTTCATATATGTCAAATTGAATTTTTATAGTTGATTTTAACTTGTTCGGATATGATGGCGATATTTAGGTTTTCTTTCAAATTGTAATCCCTGACAAATCTAGTTTTTAAAATCTGAAATAAAATACCTAGAAAGATTTCTTTAAATTTAAATGAATAAAAAAGGCGTTACACTACCTACCTTGATTGCTTCATCATAGAAGCAATCCACAATTATGTTTAAAATAATAATACAAGAAATCAAATGGGAAAACCTTCTCATCTCCCCTTGAAATTATTGGAATAATATGTGTCGGATCTCATTATTGGATGAGTTGTTCATATTGTTATTCAGTAATGCTCCCTTAGTTGGTATGTTAGATTCCTCACAAACTTGAATTTTGAATGACCTCACAACCTAGTATTATAGTTTCCATGTTGAGCATCATAACAAAAAGCATAATTGTTTAACTTCACCCCAAGATCACCTTTACCATGACAAGTTTAAGTAAATCAATTATGGATCAGTTTATTTAAACTTGAAATAAATATTTTATAAAAAAAAGTGTTTTTTAATAATTTATTATCTAAGAGGCAGATAAGGTTCGCTTCTTAAAAAAATAAAAAAATTATTTATTTTAAAAATAAGTAGTTTAGACAAATATATAAAAAAAACTAAAAAATGCTTACTTTATTAAAAAATAAGCACAAACAAACCAGTCCATTATATATAAAAAAATAATTATTGTTGAAGAGGCTAATTATGGATTAACATGTACTTCAGTATTTGTAATTCTCCATAGTTTATAGTGTTCATGAATTTTGCTTTGTGAAATTTTAGTCCACCCTGTACCCAAAATGAGTGTGTGAGAGAAACAAATTATCTATTACTTTTATTTTAAAATATTACTTTAAAATTAGTTAAATATTTATAAGTTCCTTATTTATAATTATAATTGTTTATAAAATATATTTAATAATTAAATTGAAAAAAAAATATTTATATATAAATAAATACTAATTTATTTTTAATTTGTATCCTTAGTTATTAATTAAAACAAAATATTATGAATTATTTATAATTTAACTACATAAAATGGATACTTTTAATTATTATTTTTCAGAAAATATATTTTAAAATAGCTAATTTTGAAAATTTTATTATTATTATTTTAATTATTATAATAATAACATCTATACTAGTATTTAAATTTTGAATAAAATTAAATTTAAAATAGAGTATATCCATATATATATCCATGATAATTTATTTAATTTATATCCTTAATCATTAATTTAAATGAAAATTATATAATAAATACAACATTACTACTTAATATTTAAATTATCATGATTAATATTTAATTTTAAATATAAATAACATCAATGTCAACAATTTAATTTTTTACTAATACAATTAAGAATATTTAATTCAATTATTTGTGATGATTATTGTAAAATTGAATTTTCGATCTAACAGTCAGAAACAACTTCAAATAAATTTTACTATAGATAGCATTTAATATAGAAAAATGTTAATAACACATTATTTTTAAATATTTTTATTCTTAAATAAAATTTATTTAAAATCATAAATTTTAATCTTTTTTATATTGATAAAACTCTCTCTTTAATCTATATTTTTTATATACAATTATTTAATTACTATTTTTTAGTTTGTTCGTGTGATAAATATTTATTTTATATAACTAAATTATATTACATAAATATTTTTAAATATATAAATTATAATTTCTGATCTTTTTCTTTTTTCTTTTTAATATAAATCAATCATCATAAAAAAATTACATATATCTCAATATCCATATCAAATAGCATTAGTGTCACATAACATGTTTTCCTTAATAAGAACAATGGGAGTGCATCCCTTTCCAAACCACAGCCAGTGCTTTGTTATCACAATATCCATATAAAAAAATTTCTTATTTAAAGAATGATTTAAAAAATAAAAAAGATTATATGTTTTTATTGTAAATTGTAACCGATAGTTTAGTGGTTAATTGTTAATATTTAAACAGGTTTTGCACAGTTTTAACAAAGACGCATTTGTTATTCATGATTAAATATGTTAATTTGAATGTTAGAGACTTAGATGTCGAACAATTTCACCATAATTGAATAGACTATATATTTTTACGCATGAAGTGGTTAACTCATTAACACAAATATCTTAAGGACATCATTCTTAGGTCCTCCACGCATAAAGTCCTTAAAATGGACAAAGAAGCTTAATCTTTCCCCTGGATCAAACCAATTTCTTCTTAATTTTTATAACTTATTAAAATGGATACATTTTTAAAATTTTACGTAAAAATAGATAAGTGATGTTTTACAATATAATTTTGTTATTTTTATTTTTTAAAATATAAAATACGTGTTTTAAAACATGACTTTTTATTTAGTAGGTTTGTTCAAAAAAATATACATAAAATTTGTGTTTTAAAATATGACTTATATGTTATTTTAAAAAAAATAATACACAACTATTTTTTTAAATACAGGAGATTTTATAAAAATGACTTTAAACATTCTTTTTTTAAATTGGTGAAATCAAGTTAAAAATTAACTTTTCATTTTTTAACATCATAATAAACAAAGTTTGAAAATTTAGATAAATTGAACATAAAAGAAATACTTTCATAACTATATGTAATTTTACATATTTTGTTGTATATAAGGACAATTATTACGATTATATCTTTTTGTTCGATATAACGAATATTTTTAGACTTATTTAGTATAAGTTCATCCATTTCATTATACATGCGAGTAGTACTTAGTCTTTATCTCAAAGAGAGTTAAACTTATGTTGATAAGTTTTGTAAATATTTTGTAACCTGTACACAGGATCAATAAACAAGTTGTTATTCAAATGACCATAGACACGCGTTGAAATAACATGAGAACAAGGAAATCGTAATGCCTGAAATTCTCTACAATCACACCACCATTCATTCAATTTAATAATATGTCATTGCTAGTCGGCCTAGTTATGGATTTGCTAATTCATAAACTCTAAACTCACTTGTTTCACAAGTGTACTTTTAAATGTAATGCATGTTAGCAATAATAGTGAAATTTTTCTAACCATTCTACTTGTTGAAACTCTAATTTTAGTGCAAGCATTTTGGCTTCAAATTGCAATCATTTCATTTTGCATCCTATAACCTGTAAGAAGTAATTAAGTTAAAATAGCTATAAATAAATAAATGCAACAATTTTGATTAATTAATTAATTAATAATTTAACATGAATAAAACAAAAATTAAATAACTAAAATAAAAAATGAGCGAAAAAATTACTCTTATTAATGACTTGTCTCTTCAAGTCAACTTTGTGAAGCTGTTTATTAAAATTAGACGTTATGTGACAAATGCAGTACATTGACTGTACACCTGCTTTAGTCCACCCAACTTGTTCTGATCTTAATGTTGCTAATAAGTCTTTTCATTTATCCGATATAACACATAAATTTTTTTGAATTGTGACATGCGTAAGCAAATGATGGAAGAATCACATCCAAACTTCGTTAGTCTCACCTTCAACTATTGCAAATACAAATAGTAATATATCAGTTCTCGTCTTGTGTAATAGCGGTCAATAAAATATCATGATATTTCCCTATTAAAAATGTTGCAACAACTTGCACAAAGGGTTTACAACATTGAAAACCTTCAATACATGGTTTCAAAGACCAAAACACACGATGGAGAATCAAAGTAGAAGGGTCTATAACGCTATAAACTATTGATGTACTTGTTTTGTATTTAACAATTGTACATGACAAATGTTGTTGAACAACTTCCATTCATTTAGGTAATTCATTATATGAGTCATCCCAATCTCCAAATGTATTTGTGAGTGCTTTTTGTTTTGCTAGCCATGTCTTTCTATAAGTGGCAATATAACCATGACGACTTTGTATATCTACAGTCAAGGTTTTTATTTGGATAGAAGGATTTTCAATTACTAATTGATAAAGACGTTTGGCAATTTGTGTTGAGTATAACTTATGATGGTCTTGAGAAATCACAAAAGTTGTGCAAGTGTGGACACCTTGAATTTATTTTATCTACAATCTATTACAAATTTTATTAAATGTTGTTTAATTTCATTAGTCACAACCATTACAATATTGAGTACACCTGTCAACCTTAGAGTCTTTCATAATATAATTATGAGTGATTATAATGAAATTTTTTTATTGTGCCAACAGTTACATCTTTTGATTCGAATGACAGTTCTTCCCAAAGGTTGGTATTGACATCCATGTTGTTATTATTTTTATTTCCATAACGATTTGAAAATTTAGGATTTTCTAAAACTTGATTGTTAAAGTTGACATAAAATGGAGGCATCTGCTTCTGTATTTTTGATAGCTTTAGTTAGGTCTTCATACTCTTACTCCTCCTCACTAAATTTATTGACATATCTTGTTCATCTTGAGAGTTCGTTTACGTATCAATGACATTAAATGTAGACATCTGTCAACACAAAAAACACAATGTATAATTACTTGAGTATTACAAATATAAGCATGTATAATTAGATTGGCAAAAAATAATAAAGATAATTTACTTGTTGGGAGACTTTTATCTAATTTGAATATGACAAATAGATGCAAACTGAACCTTTGTAAGCTAGTAAAAAAAAATTAGTGCAAAGTTGTATATCAATAAGAGACTGACAAGGTACATATAATTGTAGACGTGTGTTAGTGCATATGATCCTATTTTTAACATTTTTTAAAAAATAAAATTTAAAAAAAAAAACAAGTTATGTTTTGAAGCACAACTTTCACTTTTTTAAAAGTGAAGAAGTCATGCTTCTAAGAATTACTTTAATACAATTGAAGTTGTGTTGTGAAGCCTGACTTTCATTTTTTATTTAAAAAAAGTGAAATGTGTTAGGAATCCAAATAATGTTTTAGTAACGTGTAAGGCTAGCCTTGCAAGAAAAGAATTTGAATAATTGTAGGAGTACAACTTAGGGAATTTGATGTAGGCTATGCGAACTTTTGCATGTTAATGAATGTATTGCTTTGTCAAATTCGGTGTAGTTTACAATTTTAAATTTGCAAGGCAATTGAAGGAACATTGTTACTATTTCACTTTGACAAGGGTGCAATTACCAATTATGAACATTGAGCAAAAACACTAACAACATACATATATTACTACAACAGGAAAAGAATTTATTCTTCTACAAAATGACAAACAATAATTTCATATTTATATGTGAATATGAAACATTAAAAGGTTAAGCACACCCTCTCCTATCTCCTATTATTTTCTCCTATCTCCTATTATTTCCAATCTTAATTTTGGTGTATCTCTTACTTAATCGATGTTCTTCTTTGTTATTCTCTCATCTACGTCTATAACCATTAGTTTAAGTATTTTTATATTTTTTAAAATTTTTATTTTTAATTTATTTATGTTGTGAGTAAAATTATTAATATTTTGTTTTATTACTTTGCGACTTTTGTAGAAATGGCAAATTATCAACCTAGACCAACTGATATGTTATTGTTGCGGTTGCAACATAAACATATATAAATAAAAATATGGTATAGACAAGAAAGAATAATTCATCTAAGGCGATATTCAATTTGGGCATTCAAAAATTTAGCATTGATAGATTCCCATGTCAAAAATCTAATTAATGTAGTTGAATTTGGTCACATGTTGATTATTGAAAAAATTGAGAAAAATTATCACTTAATTACAACTTAATGTTAGAGAAGTGAAACACATACGTTTCATTTTCCATATGACAAAGCAACTATCATACTAGAGGATATGGTTTTACAACTTGTTTTAACAATTAACAAAGTTGTCATAACAAACTTTAGTAGTGATAACTTAGTGTCTTATTGTGAACTTTTATTGAGCGTCATTCTATCTGAACAATATATAAAAGAGAATATAATCTACTTATCATGACTTAACAATTTTGACAATTGTCTAATGATGCAAATTAACTTGTTATTTCATAACATACACAAGCACATATAATGATGCTAATAGGTGGCTTTTTTATGTCAATATGTCAACATCTAGAGTTCATTTTATGTATCTTTATATTATTAAACGACTTAATCATTGCCAGAATTACAATTGGAGTTTGATTGTATTGACTTCTCTTTATAGAGTTTTAGATCATGAAGTAGAATATAAGCAGAGTGATATTTGAGAATGCATGTTGTTCTTCCAATCATGGATGTGGGATCATATGCAATAAATTTTACCTGACATGTAAAACTACACAAATGAATAAATTCAAGGACTTGTGTTTCCTTTTGTGTGCAAGTGCATCAAATTATGTTTTATATTACTAATATTGTATTATATTATATTACTAATATGACAAATGTTTTATTGTTCTATTAGGAAATAGGTAAATAGTATCATAAATGATATTATTTTTAACTTGGTATTTTTTTTAGTAAGTAAATAATATTATTTTTAAGTAAATACTGTAATTTATTTTTTTATCAATAAGAAACAATTTCAAAACCAAATATTTTGCATCACCCATCGCAATCTAATTATCAACAAGCAAACCTTCTTAGGTATATGCCTCAACATGATCCATTTGTTGAATCAATTAAGTTACCAACCAATGGGTTTTTCAAATTTATGCCCCAACATCATTAATTTGTTAAGGACAATCCAATTATCATGAAGAAGACTTTTCTGGATATATGTTCCAATGAAATCAACAAACTTTTCAAACATTGAGGTTCTCAACATATATCTTACAATATTCATTTCATATTTTTCAATGACAATCAAATATGTTCACAACTTATTTCACCACATTACTATTTACATATAATCTAGCATCATTAATGGAATGTTATTGTCCCACGATGTCTACTGAATTACGTAACACAAGTGACGAAGA
This sequence comes from Pachyrhizus erosus, assembly GCA_026544285.1. Classification (NCBI taxonomy): domain Eukaryota; kingdom Viridiplantae; phylum Streptophyta; class Magnoliopsida; order Fabales; family Fabaceae; genus Pachyrhizus; species Pachyrhizus erosus. The sequence continues at coordinate 130 of JAMLFT010003619.1, read as the reverse complement.
AGATGATGATAATAATAATAATATTGTTTAATATAATTAAATTATTTTAAAATATTTTATTTTATTTTAAAAATAAACAATATTCTAAAAAATTATTATCAAAATTATATTTAAATATATATTTATAAAA
>JAMLFT010003618.1:0-21594 GCA_026544285.1 Pachyrhizus erosus | reverse complement strand
AAAAATATTTCATAAATTTAAAAAATTAAAAAATTAAAAAATATTTTAATTTAAAAATTAAGAATGACATATTTATGAATTTGAGATACTAAGATTATATTTAAATCTTAAAATCATATGGTTGTAAACTACTTATCACAATGACGAAGCACCAACTCACTAATACGTTCATAGGTGGGAGTGGGGCATGTGATGTCCGAGAATAGTTGTGATCATACCTTCTTTTTCTTTTCCTGTGCTTATACCTTCTTTTTTTCTTTCACGTTATATTTCAAGCAATAGTTGTGATTATTTTTAAATTCAAGTAACATTAAAAAATATAAATTATAAAATATTTAAAAGAAATTTTAGTATTATAAGAAATGCATGCATAATTAATTCATATAAAATTTGAAAAGTATTAATTATTTAAAAAACATATATGTATAATTAATTTAAATAATTTAAATTTAAAATAAAATAAAATTCTGAATATTATAGATAGAGGTGTTGCTTGGAAGAATACAAATAAGATATCTCAATTTATTTGGATGAGTTAGTAAAAATAAATAAATAAAAAGTTTTTTTATACTAATTAAAAATTAATTTTAACTCAAAAAATTAAATTTTACTATATTATTTAATATAAAATTATTTATTATTTTTATGTTATAAAAATTATTTAAGTTTTAAAAAAAGTAAACATAAAGAAAACACACGCGCAGCACTTCTTTTTCGAACATTCATGGCGGATTAGGGGGAAACGATATTATATGTGTGATACAAAAAAATTCCTTCCCTTCTAATTCATATTCCTTCTCTCAAATAAAAATAAAAATTTGATATTTTTATCTTATTTTTTTATTTCCTTCCTCTTTATATAACTCAAACAAACCCAAACATACATACTAAATCATGCTCTAAGCTTTTTTCTTACTGGTAAAAAAAATCAGCTTTAAGCATATTTATTAATTTAATCTCCGAGAAATAGTTATTTTTTTAACTTTGATCATTTAAATTTTTTTTCATTTTTAATTTTTAATTTTATTTTATTTTAGTCTATACTATCAAATAATCTTTTAATTTTAAATTTTATTATTCTTTAAATGATATGGTAACAATAATTTGACAGTATAACGACTTATTATATTATAAAAAAGTTCAATGAGAAAGTCATGTGTAATTTTTTTTTTGCCGACTTATGTTTTTAAATCTCTCATTAATCAGTCTAATATTATTAATAAAAGGTTAAAAAATAGATTAGAATGGAAAGTTAAATATTATGTGTGTGATTTTTTGAAAGTTTTTTGCAAATCTTTTTAAAATACTTTAAAATGATAAAAATAATTTGTAAACGTTGAATGTCTAAAATGTAAAAGAAAACAACAACAAAGAAAACACTAATTTTTATACTAGTTTACTCTAACTCTTATAGATTACAAACTAGTACTGAATTCACCACTCTCGGCTAAAAATATAAGTATTATTTAAGGTATTTCTAATTCATATAACTCAAGTATTTTTTGTTGTCACTTTTAACTCCACAACTTAATCACATGATTAAGTATCTCAACTATTCTTTTTTACTAAGTCATTTCTGACTTTCACAAAATATTTATAAAAAATATAACAATATATAACAATTTAGCAAGGCTAAGAATATGAACAAATTACACAAAAATAACCTCAAGAAGAGATGTATAACAAATGGACAAATAAGAGTTTAAGACAAACTAAACAATTTTGATTCAAAGACTCTAATATTCTCAGTCTTCATGCATCTTAGTATTTATAGGTTTGAAAAAAAGGAGTATTCATTATGACACAATGTTCTTCTTTCTTTTTTTCATTACGAAGTACCTTAAATGAATGACTCTTCTTTACGTCTTCATATAGTTGTTCAACTTTTGTTAGAAGCTAAGGAATGTGTTTGTCCTTTATGTTTTCTTTTTATTCGCATTTTTAGTTTGTATCAGTGCAATTGCTCTTATGCATATTCATACTTTAGTCTTTTTTTGTTGGCAGACTTTAGAGCTCAATGGTTCTTTTGATCTTCAAGTCTGATTATCTTTATATACCTTTTGTCTTTTATGAAATACTTATTCAAATTTAATCATTAGAACAAATAATAAGAATAAAAATTTATATGAATTAAAATAACAATTATCCTAGACATACAAAAACATATAAAAGATTATCAGACATAATAAATGTATAAGTATAAAATAGTTTGATGTTTATTCGTTAAAAGACAACTTTGGATATATAAAATTCATTGGTTATATTTCAAAAACATACGTCTTTGAACATATTATTTTTTCAAAAACTTTGAACATATATTTCAATAAAAAACTACTAGAAATATTCAATATTTTTAACGCTTTAGATACCTAGATTCTTAACTTAGTCTAATTCAAGAAATACAATTTTATTAATTTTTTAAAAATATTCCTATTAACATAACTTAAAAAAAATCACAAACTTAATTTATAATATTTTTTACAATCATCAAAACTATAGATTTTTATAAATATGACTTTCACCAACGTCTTTGATTTTAACAATTAACTGTTATAAATAGATAAATATTTTAAAACTTAATTTATTAAAAAAATTATATATAATTGTCATGTCAAATTTTTTGATGATGTAACTGTAAAAATTGTTGTTATACCATTATATATTACTTGATAACAATGATTAAAAATCAAAATATAATAATCTTAAAAATATTAAAATAAAAAAACTTAAAAATTAAAATAAAACATTTACTATATATACATGCCAAATTGATATTTAAGTATTATAAATAAATAAATAAAAAACGAAACATAGAAAGTGGTTAGGAAAACTAACTAGAAATTAATATAAGGGGTTTACCTTGCTTTGTCGTGTCTCGTTTTGTTTTTGAGTGGCAATAGGGGACATTATATTGCAGGATTTTTAGCGTTCTCTTTCAGGGGTCTCCAACGAAGTTGCCTGTAAAATAGCAATTCCATGCATAAAGCAGTATTCCACTTTGCATAGTTTTTCCGTGCCGTAAGGTCCTTGAAATGGAATTGGAATGGCTTGGGAAATGAAAAAGCGAAAGTGAGTCTTGTTTTTTTGTTACTTTTTTAAAGACAAAATTTATATAGAGATTTTTAAGTATTTTCATATTATTATTTAATTATAATTAAAGTTTTACATTGGTAATTTACGTTGATATTTAATGCAAATTTTTATTGCACATCTATACTATATCTATTATACATACAAAATAATTAATACTTTTTCTGTCACATGTCAATGTAACAAGCAGAATCTTCATCTTTTATATATTAATTTATTAATATATAAATTATCATCAATCATATAATTATTTATTCATTTTAACTTTTATCAATAAAAACATTAATAATAATAATGTTACCAATGATTAAAATAATATTTATAATAATTATTAAATAATTAACAACTTTGTTGTCAAATTATTAAAAAAGAATAAAATTATTATAAATATATATAATGATGATAATAATAATAATATTTTAATTATTATGATTCAAATCTTATTTTAATTTAAAATTAGATTTTAATTTTAAAATTTAATGACAATCGTTATGTCAATATTTACATATTATTATTCAAAATTTTAAATTTAGAATTAACATATATAAATAAATATTTCATTCACACTAACTATATATAAAAATTAAATTTTACACGAACGTGCACGCATATATATGTTGTCAGTGTGTATAAAAAATTCAATTATCAAAATTCTAATCATATCCCATTAATGATAAAGAATTAAATAAAAATAAAATAAAATAATTAGTATAAAAGTATTTAATTCATCAAATTCACTAAATATACATAATAAACAATGGTAACTAAATCTCTTCTAAATCTCTTTTTCTTTTTAACACATTCACAATAACTAATATAAAAATAAAAAATTTAAGAATAAAATATCTAGAATATTAGTTTTAAGAAGGATGATAATCCCATAACAATCTTGTTATTTTTTTTATAGCATTTCATGATTGTCCTATTAAATCTTATTTTATGTATGTTTTAAATATTAATTGATCTTTGATTAAAATTTTAACTCTAGTGTGAAGTAAATATTTATAAAAATGATATTTTTAAAAAATAAAAATATAATTAAATAAAAATTTACTTAGAAAATAAAATATACATAAATTATTAATAAAATATTTTAATTTTTATTAAAGTAAACACATAAATATTTAGTGTTTTTATCCATCTTGTTGAATGCATATATTTATTTATATATATTGCTAGTTTGATGTCAATCAAGGGGGAGTAGAAGAAGAAGTCCAAGAAGAAGAAGAAGACCATGATTAGGAGAAAAAGATAAGCATGGTCTTAGGGGGAGCCAAACAATTTTAGTAAGAAAAGCATTGATTTACATTTAAAAGTGTTTTTTCTTATTGTATTCTTAGGTAAAGTTAATTAGTATTTGACATCATAAAAAAAGGAGAGAATGTTAAGGGAAAGACGATTCAGATCCCAAAAATTTATATTTTGACATTATAGAACAATAATTAAGTTTTATCGTCTATAACATACTATTATTGTGTTTGAAGATTTTTTTGGTAGATTATTTGTCTATCACCTGTATATAGATAATTTTATCCGTCATCTATATGATTTATCTGATTTTAACTTAGAAACTTTTCTTTCCATATACAGTTGTTACATAAACACAAATTTCTTTGTTGTGTAGAGAATGTTTTGAAAAATAAAGAAGATGATCAAAATGTATTCAAGAAGGCTTATGTTTCTTAAAAGTTACATTTTGATCAGAGTTAGTATGCTTAGAACAAAAAAAATCCAAAGCTAACATTTGATATCTAATAGGAAACTACAAAAGAAGATTAACAGGTTGTGTTATCAGCAAATTAGATGACTAGTTGGTGAAAAATAGTTAATGCAACATTAAATGCTAATTCAGACCTCTCACCAATAAACGAAGATGAAAAGACTATTGTGAGACAACGAATATCTAAAGAACACCGTTTATAAATAGAAGTGAACTTTGAATGTAAAGAATAGATGTAGTTACGTGCTTTAAGAAAAATACTTCATGTGATTTCTTGCTTTCAAAAAGTCTTCTTTGTATTATCCTCTTTGTAAAAAGCTCTCAAATACACTCAGACATTATTTATATTTGTATGATACAAATGTTAAGAGTCAATTGAGCCCATCTCATTTTTAATACTTGTGAGGTTAAGCTAGAAGTGACTTGTGAAAAAAATACTTATTTTTGTAACTTGAAGAGACTAAGAAATACTACTTGTTATAGAGTTAGAAGTGACTTGATAAAATAATACTTGTATTTCTGACATAGTGAAACTTAGTGGTTTGCTAAAAATTGGATGTAGCCTTAATGATAAAGGAAAACTAGTATAAAAAATATTTTGCTACTTTTCTTTATTTGTGCATTAATTGGGAAGAATTATCTATTTTATCTTTAACAAAATTCTTTATCGTCCTTCTAATATGTTTTAAAACCTTAATTATCATTCCTTTGAAAAGACAGATAACCCTGAAATGTTTTATATGAAAGTTTTTGAAAAAGTCTTTTAAAATATAATTCAACCCCCTTCTTGTGTTTTGTGTTTGCTTTATTGTTTGGTATAAGAGCTTAGCCTTTAAGGGGTTAAACACCTGGCAATGTTTAGAGGAAAAAGATCTATATATGGCCAACCACAAGGACAACTTATTCTAGAGGGAGCTTCCCTTGTTAGACCTTCAACCTTTCTTGGAGAAGACTATCCCTCTTGGAGTAATCATGTGGAGATGTATTAAGTCCACTTAATATCAACTTTGGCAAATCATTGTCAGAGGTGATATCCCCATCACTTGTCCAAACGCTCAATGGACTCGAGAAGATTTCAACAACACACAACTCAACATCAAAACATGTTACAACATTACATGTGCTCTAACAAAAATAGAATACAATAAGTTTTGTTCTCTAAAGATAGTCAAAGAACTTTGGGATGCTTTCAAAGTTAATTATGAAGGAACTAAAGATGTTCTTTTGAGAAAAGTTGTCACACTCATGAAGCAGTATGAAAACTTCTCTATGAAAGATGAAGAGACCATAAATCAAATTTTTGGAAGATTCCAAACTATTCTAAATGGTTTACATTGTTTGAGGTCATTCATTCAACAAGGCTTAAAATAATTTAAAGACTCTAGAAAATCTTATGAAGAAATGAGAGATGAAAGCTATAACTATTAGTGAAGCCAAAGATATGAAGAAACTCTAACTTGATGAGCTTTTGGAAACCTTAAGAGTTTATAAAGCAAAAATATATGCTAAAAGTTAATTGGCTTAACAAGAATCTACAACTCTTCAAGTTGGAGAATCCAATCAAAGAAAATAAGAGGGAAAGTCCAACAGTAAAGCCTTAAAGGTAGAAACATATGAGAAAAATGGAAGAAAACATATGGATATACTAATGAAGAATTATTCTTTTAAGAAAATTAAAAAAGATGCTAAAAAATAAAGGAAAGTTCAAGTACTCATCTAGGAAAAATGATAAGTTTGAAAGAAAAGATATGGAGGAAAGCAATGATATCATTTGCTTTGAGTGCAGAAAACCCAAACATATCAAAGCAGATTTTCCCAAATTTCAAAAGAGGTGGTATTCTAAGAAAAAGAAAGAGTTTGATGACCACTTTAGAGGATTTGGACAATAAGAGTAGCAATTCAGATAGTGAAAAAGCCAATCTCTGTCCGATGGCTAATGTAGATGCAAACTTGAAGGTAAAGTTTATATCTAAATCTTCATCCTCCTTATCAAATGAATCTTCTAATGATGAAGAAATGTCACATGAAACCTTTTACAAAATTCTCATATGATATTTTTGCAATATGAAAGATATAAGAAAAAATACAAAGAAATAATTTTAGAAAATGTTTGCTTAATGAAATTATATGAAAATTTGTGTAGAAAAGTCAAAACTCTTGAATAGAGTATGATGCAGACAAGGATCATACGAATTGTAAGTCTAAGATTCAAAGATTAAAAACTAAACTTGTTTTTTTACATAAAGATATTTCTATATTTCTAGGTGGATTTTTTGCTATCAAAATTCTTATAAAAAATTATCAACATTCATTTGATAAGATTGGATTTGAATTTTATAAAATAGACTCTGAATCATCTATCAAAAGTTAAGTACAGTTTGTGTATTATGGTAAATTTGGTCTTTTAGAACACAAATTCTTATAAAAAGAAAGCTAAAGAGTAGAAATACTAAGAAAACTAATGATAAAGGACCTAAATAGACTTAAGTACCAAAGTCTCTTTTTGTGCTTATTGTACATATCCTTGCTAAGAAAAGGTCAGGATTTAAGCTGGTAATTGGATTAGCTGCTCACAACACATAATGGAAGAAAGGTTTATGTTCTAAGACCTTAAACCTCTTAATGGACGTGTTGCCTTTGGAAGCATGAGTAAAGGAAAGATCATTGGTATTGGTAAGATTGTCACAATGGTTATATTGTATGCTTCAACAAAGGAAACTGCATAGTCAAAAACTCTTATGACAACATTCTTTTTATTGCTAGGCGATATCACAATATGTATGAGATTGATCTAGAAGGTCTATATAAACAAAATGTAACATGCTTGATGTCTAGAGAAGATGAAAGATGAGTTTGGCATAAAAAGCTTGAGCATGTCAATTTGGAATATATTTCAAAATTGGTTAAGGTTTAGTTAAAGGATTACATGAGATTTTTTCAAAAACTCATATTCTTTATGAAACTTGTCAAAAAAAGAAATAAATCAAAACATCTTTTAAACCCAAAAGTATTGTTTTGTCTTCTATACCTTTAGAAATGTTATATATGGATTTATTTGGACCTACTAAAACTTAGAGTTTGGATGGTAAAAAGTATGATTTTTCCATTATTAATGACTATTCTAGATATACATAGGTATACTTCCTACGCCATAATCATGAATCCTTTTGGCTTTTTGAAATATTATGTAAAATAATTCAAACATGAAAAAGGTTTTTGCATTTCTGCTATCCAAAGTGATCACAAAACAAAATTCAAAAATTAAGGGTTCAAATCATTATATGAAAAAATGATATCTTTCATAATTTCTCTTTATCGAGAACTCCTTAACAAAATAGGGTAGTTGAAAGAAAGAACAAAACTCTTCAGGAAATGACTAGAACCATGCTTTGTGAAAACAATGCTCCTAAGCACTTTTGATCAGAAGTTGTAAATATTGCTTACTATGTTCTAAACAAAGTATTAATAAGACTCATTCTTGAAAATACTCCTTATGAGCTATGAAGAAGAAGAAGACCTAGCATTTCTTGCTTTTATCCATTTGGATGTGAGTGTTTTATCCTAAACACTAAATATCATATTGGAAAAATTGACTCTAAAGTGAATAAGGATGTGTTCCTTGGATATTCTATTACTTCTAAAGCATATAGAGTTTTTACTCTAGAATGTTTATTGTAGAAGAATCAATTCATGTGAAGTTCAATGATGCACACTAATCTTCGATAAGAAACTATTAGATCTTGAGGTTGATTTTTCAAATTTATAAAATGATCCTCCAACCAAAGTAGGCAAAGATAAATAGACTAAACATACTGCTAGATAGATAAATGTTTGTCAATTATCACCCTTAAAATCATATCATTAGAGATAAAACGGAAGGAGTCAAAATAAGATCCTTTCCTACGAATGTTGCATCTTATGCCTTCATCTCTAAGATTGAACCCAAAAACATAGACGAAACCCTGACAAATGACAAATGAATAATTGCTATGGAAGAAGATCTTCATCAATTAACAAGGAATGACATTTGGGCTCTCATTTCAAAACCCAAAAATAAAAGCATCATAGGAACAAGATGAGTTTTCAAAAACAAATTGAATGGAGGAGGAAAAATAGTAAGAAATAAAGCAAGGTTAGTAGCTTAAGGATACAATCAATAGAAAGGTATTAACTTCAACAAAAACTTTTGCTCCTGTTGCTAGACTAGAAGCTATAAGAATCTTTCTTACCTGTGTTGCTTATAAAAACATTATGCTTTTTCAAATGGACTTCAAGAGTGTCTTTTAAAATGGTTTTATTGAAGAAGAGGTGTATATCAAACAACCACATGATTTTGATCAAGCAAATAATGTTTTTAAATTTTTAAAGACTTTGTATGGTCTAAAGCAAGCTTCTTGAGTTTGGTGTGACATACTCAATTCTTTACTTTTAAAGAATGATTTTATGAGGGGGGGGGGAGGGGGGGAAATTGATACTACTCTTTTTAAGGGAGAAACATACAAGGATTTCATTATAGTTCAAAAATATGTGGCTGATATTATTTTTGGAACTACTAATGAATCTTTGTACAAGGAATTTTTTGATCACATGAAGAGTGAAATCAAAATTAGAATGATGGGATAACTCCAATTTTTTCTTGGTTTACAAAGCAAACTAGAAGGAGAAGATATATATATCCATCAACAAAATTATACAAAAGAACTTTTGAAGAAATACAAGATGGATGAATCTAAGCCTATGAAGCAAATATGTTTTCCTTTTGTCCTTTATCAAATGACAAATTAGGTAAATTAGTATATTAGATAATCTACACATGTATGATTGACTCTTAACTCTATTTTACTACTAGCTAACCTGGTATCATGTTTAGTGGTTGCCAATGTGGTAGGTTTTAGTCCGATCTTAAAAAGTCTTATTTAAAAGCAATTAAAAGGATTTGTCGATACTTACTTGGGTCTTCTAACGTGAGTTTATTTTATAAGAAAATACAATATTTCAAGTTAGTAGGATACTATAATGCAGACTATGCTGGATATAGAGTTGAAAGAAACAAAATTCTATTGCTCTTTCAACTACTAAATTTGAATATATTTTAGCAACTAGTTGTTGTTCTTAGCTGTTATGGATAAAGTATCAATTGAAAAATTACTCTAATTTTGAAAATAATATACCTATATATTATGATAATACTAGTTAAATCAACATTTCTAAAAATCTCATATAACATTTTAAGGAAAAACATATAGAAGTAAGATATCATTTCATTTGTGATTATGCTTTTTTGATATAAATTTTACATATATGAATCACTAATGGATTGATATTTTCACTAAAGCTCTACTTAAAGAGCATTTTAGTTTTTTTGTAATCATTTGCATATGCATGAGTTAACATACTATAACTTTGTTTGTTCTTTTTTGCATTTGATACATATCAAATTGACTTGGTAATCTTTTGCATTATACTTCATTTGTTTATTCATTAATATGTTAAACTAATGTGTGTCGACTGTGTAGGTTTTTACCTCATTTTATTTACAATGTAATTTTTTTTTTGTGTAAATCTTTTATCGCTTTTTCAACAATTATTGTTTTTCCAGTTTCAAAAAATAAGAGCATTAAATGCCTTTTAAACTATTTCTTTCTCCCTCTCTTCATTTTTGCATATGTGTCATTTTACAATGCTTTCTTATAATAACCTAACTTGTTATTTTAAAAACCCTCATTTTCTCCTCACTCTAAATTCTTTTGAAACTACACCTTTTTTTTTTCTCTTCCTAGCTCTTTTTGCTTTCTTTCTTTGTTCTTAAGTTTGTTCTCATAGAAACCCTATGGCGTCCAAGAAATTTCTAACTCAAAGCTTTCAACAATGAAAGAATTCAACGATTACCACTTTCCCAAGGAAGCATTTGAATATGAAGAAGCTGAGTGACAAAGGTTTGATGTGGTTGAACATATCACCCTTACTAGATGGAAGACCTTTGTTAAACTGGATTATAAATGGTATCTTGGTCCTTATGCTCTCTTTTGGGTCTCTGCCAAAGAGATAGATGACACCATTATTGGTGTTATTTATGACAAATCAGTGATAATCTTATTGGACACCATCTCTAAGGCCTTTGGATGTTCTCTTGAAGAAAAGAACTTTCGTACAAATTGGGAAGCAAGCATCATTAAAGATATAACAAAAATTTTACTATATGAATGAAAAAAGCCTCATAAAAAATTTACGAAGAACATCAAACACTTCCTTTATTTTGCAAACATGATCGCCTCTTGCAAATTGTTGCACAATCTAATGTTTTATGTTTTCTTGTCAAGGATGGGCCAAGAGATCATGTTTCTAACAAGGACAAATTCAACATCTACCACATGATGGTGTGATAGAAGTTGAATCTACCTAAGATGATTTTGCATCATTGGATGCAATCCTTCAAAATGAGGGAAAAGGAGAAAAGAAAGAACAAGACTCATATTCTCTACTTCACTTTCTTCACCCCAAATTATAAAAGAATTAAAAATTGATGTGAAGCCTTTCATTGTTATTGGGATATCTATTACCATTACTGGAATTACTATGGTGAAGATGAGAATAACATCAACTTTTGCTAATGGGTTGTTCTAAATGTTGATAAGATCAAGTAAAAACCAATAAATGATCTGGTGGGTCAAGCTTTTGTAGTTGGATTGTCTAAGGATCCATTTGTGAACCCATATTACACCTTAGCTCTATAAGAAATTAAAAAAGTATAATATGGTAAGTCTCAATCGAAACCCTCTTCTCAACTTCTACCATTTGTCTCTCTTTACAAACCACCACCTTCACCATCTCACAAAAGAAAGAAACCAAACCAACCTTTTAAACCAACACAAAAACCCCTACTTAAAAAGCCTACTCACATCAAGATAAAAAAACTTACCCCTAAACCTATCCCTACAACAAACCCTACACAAGACCAACCTTCTCTAAAAAGAAAAATTGTTGAAACACATGACCGACCCTCTGAACGCCAAACTTGATCTCTAATTTTGAACCTCACTCTCACCAATAAGAAAAACAATAACTAATGTATACAATAACTCTTTCCAAGATGGAAGCCAAGAAAAAGGAGCTAGACAAAGTTCATGCCTAAGAAGAAGAGCTCCTTGAACAGGTCGGGTCATTCTTGAGCTGTTATAACCTTTTCGTTTGAAGAAGTCGCACCAATAGATGATCTTATAAAGAGACTTCAATCTACCGTTGAACTCTTTACTTCCAATTTGTTAATAGAACTTGAGAAAACATGTAAGACACTGTAACCTACTCCTCTTGAATTAGATGTGGCACCAACAAAAGTGGAGAAGTTAAATGAAGTCTTGCTTTAGGTTATCTTAGCTACGTCTATTGCTGCAACAATAACTTATGTTTTTTATGATATAGATCCATTTGCTCATATTCCACCTTCATTCGGTTCCACTTGTAAATATACAAACTAATAGAAGAATCATCTATAAGCAAGATTTAGAGAATCTAGATACTAGGACTGCTTTAGTTCTTGTATCTTAAGCCTTTGCCACTTTATTTAGTCTATTTGAAAGGAGAATGTCACATTTTCCTAAGTAGATCATTGGAAGCCAATCTAAGTGGTACTACAAGGTTCATACTCTTGTTCTTCCTCCACCTAAGGAAGTCAACAACAAATATTATCATGGATTCAAAGTCAAGAGATGTAATCCATAGGAAGAATCACTACAATGGAGAAATTGACATATTCTAACACTTGAAGCACCCTTTTTTTAGTCTGATATCATTCAAAGGAGAGTAGAAGACAAAGATCAAGTAAAAAACAAAGTCCAACCACAAGAAGAAGACAAAGATCAAGCGAAAAAGATAAGCATGATCTTAGGGGTAATCAAGTAATATCTACAAGAAGAGTAGTGTTTTACATTTAAATTTTTTTTCCATTCTTGTTTCTTAGGTAAAATTAATTATTGTTTGGAAACATAAAAAAGGGAGAAAATGTGAAGACAAAGTGGAATAAGACCTCTGAAAATTTATGTTTTGATGGTACAAAATAATAAGTAAGTTTTGCCGTTTATAATAGACAATTAGTTTGTTTGACGATCTGTCTAGTAGATTGTTTGTATATACATAACTTTGTCCTTCATCTATATGATTCATTTGATCTTAACATAAAAAATTTTATTTTTGTATGCAATTATTACATAAATACGAATCTTTTTGTTGTGTAGAGAATGTTTTGAAGAATGAAGAAAATGTTGAAAATATATTCAAGAAAACTTTTATCCTTTAAAGTCGTGCTCTGATAAGAGTTAGTATGCTTAGAACAAAAAAATCTAGAACTGACATCTAATATATGATAGCTGATAGAAAAGTACAAAAGAAGATAAGCAAGTTATGTTATCAACAAATTAGGTGACTAGTTGGTAAAAGTTAATTAAGTCAGCATTAAATGTTGATTTAAACCTCTCACAAATAGACAAAGATGGAAGACTTTGAACATGAAGAATAAATATAGTTATGTGCTTGAAGAAAAATACTTCATGTGATTTCTTGCTTTCAAAAAGTTTTTTTTTTGTAATTATGTTTTTTTGTAAAAACCTCTCAAACATCTATTATACCTGTGTGTTTAAATCAGAAGTAACTTGTGAAAGAATACTTTTTATTGTAGCTTGAAGAAGTTAAAAAATACTATTTGTTGTAGAGCCAAAAGTAACTTGATAAAATAATACTTGTATATTTTTTATATAGTAAAACTTGGTGGTTAGCCAAGAATTAGACGCAAACTCAGCCATAAAGGTGAACCAGTATAAAAATTATTGTGTTGCTTTTCTTTATTATCTATGCACTATCTTGGAAGAGTTGTCTATTTGATCTTTAATAATGTTCTTTTATCATTCATTTGATCTGTCTTTAAAACCTTGTTTGTCATCCCTTTAAAAAGATAGACAATATTAAAATATTTTATAAGAAATTTTTGAAAAAATGTTTTAAAAACACAATTAACACTTATTCTTGTATTTTCTATTTCCTTTACAAGTGGTATATTTTTTTCTATAAAAAAAGATATACAATTTTAAATTAATAGTTAATTAAAATTTGAATTGGTGTCAAATTTAATGGATATAAATTCTTTTCTTAATTAAATGAAGATTTTATATTTAACCATATTTTGAATTTTCTCAATTTAAATTGAATTAATTTTTAAAAGATTTTTCATATTAAATTATTTTAAAAAATGATTGTATCATTAATTTTTTTGCCTTGTAAATAAATATAGTATTTAAAAATATGCATTATATGTTTAATTCTATACTCAACCATATTTTAATTATTCTCATTTTAAGTTAAGTTATTTATTAAACTGCATTTCATACTAAATTAATTTAAAAAATAATTGTATCCTTAAATTACTTTTGTCATGTAAATTAATTTCTTGTTAATTATTTTTGTACAAAAAATTCTATTCTTTATTTAATTTAATTTTTCATTTGTAAATCAATGATTTAGATTATTTTGATAAACAAATAAATATTTTATATTAAATGTTATTATGTTTTTTATTTTAAATTAAATCATATCCCATTTTTTTTAAAAAAATTCAATTTAAAATGGGAAAACCATAATTAAATTAAAAATAGAATAAAATATATGATATTATTTTAAAAAATTATTGTCGTATTAATTTTTTTCATTTAGAAAATAAATATCATATCTAAACTTTTTGCTATAGAAAATTGTCAACTTAAATTATGGATTATTAGCATGAACTATTCATAAATTATTTTAAATTAATTGTCCATTAAATTTTAGAATGATGTCAAATGAAATTGATTTAAATTATTTTTCTATTTTAAATTGTAATATTCGTTAAAATTCATTTATTATTAAACTATTTTTATTTTTTTATATTTAATATTTATTTTTTAGAAATAAATAACTTATGAAAGTGTTTTTATAAATTCATATGATTTAAATTCATATACTTATTGAAATAAATAGTCTATAATTTTTTTATTAATGTCATATTTAATTTATTTAAATTATTTTCTTTATTAAATGAATGTTAAAGGGTTAGAAAATACATTAGAAGAGAGGGTTGAATAGTGTGTGATTTTTAAAACTTTTCGCAAATTCTTGTTAAAAGACATTTGAAAAGATGAAAAACAAGTTGTAAACTCTTAGACATATAAAATGTGAGGGAAGACAACAACACAAAAAATAGGATTTTATATTGATTCACTCTAACTCTTGAGTTACATCCACTAACCAAAACAAAGTATTGAATTCATTACTCCTAGTTAAATACAAGTATTCTTTTTAACCACTTCTATTTTATCTAAATCAAGTATTCTTTGTTGAAACTTCTGACTATACTACTTAATTACTTGATTAAGTATTTGAAGTATTCTTTTTTATTAAGTCACTGTTAACTTTCACTAGATCTTTATAAAGTTACAACTCATAGTATGAAGATATGAAAGTTTTAGCGCAAGTTTCAACAATTTAGTAGAGATAAGGATATGAATAAATTACACAAGAACTATCTCATGAATCGATATAAAAAGGTTGGACGTATAAAAGCTTAAGATGATATTGATTAATAGTCTCTAATCTTCTCATTCTTCATGTATATTGGTATTTATAGGCTTGAAGAAAGTAGAATATGTTGTGACTTAATGTTCTTTATTTTATTTTTTTTGCTTTAAATGCATGACTTTTATTTACATCTTCATACTATAGATGTTCAACTTCTATAAGAGGAGACAATGTATGTCTTCCCTTTATCTTTTCCTCTTTTTGCTTTCTGAGCTTTGGTAGTGTAACTACACTTCTAAACATTTCTATTTCAATCTTTTCTTATTGACAAACTTTAGAGTTTGATGGTTCTTTTGATTTAGAAGTCTGCTTATCTTCATTATGCCTATTGTTTTTCATTAAATGATCATTTGAATTAAAATGTTAGAATAACAATAAGATTAGAAACTATGAATTGAAATAGCAATTATCCTTCGCAAATGAAAACTTTTAAGATCATACATAATAAATATGTAAGTAGAAAATAATCTAATATTGTTTATTCGCCTTGAGATATACTTGTGTTAGATAAAATGACTTATTTTATAGGGAATCCAAGAGGGGAGAGAATTAGATTCCTTTTAAAGTTTCTTTGAAAATTAATTTTCTTTTAAGAATTCTTTATTCAAATGAAAAGACTTCTTTGAATCCTTAGTATGATAGTGTTTGAATAGTTGTGTTTATTTATCTCTTGTTTCTAAGTTTGTCTTTAACACATGATTATAAAGTAAAAATTATAATATGAATCAAGAAATTAAAAGATAAGAGAGAAAAGTGAAAACCACAAGATTTATACTGGTTCAATTTCAACCTAAAATCTACATCTAGTGTTATCTAAGTCAATTTGAGCATGAAACTAATCTACTAATGAATTTGTACACATACAAAGTCACATACACATGAACACCATATGTATCATACCTCTTGAATGACTATTAAAAATTAATATAATGTAGAAAACCTATCTACATGCAATACAACTAGAAAACATATCTACATGCAATACAACTAGAAAACCTACCCAAAGAAAAATTAAAATGAAGTTAAAGGAAAGAATCCACCTTGAGTGAAGATAAGAACAATTCAAAGTTCTTCTTTCCTTAATATTGCCTTCATAAAGCTTGATCAAGATTCATTGATTCTATTGATGATAAAAAGAAATTGATTCAAAGAATCTTTTAGATGATGACACCTAATTTCAAGATTCTCTTGATAAAAAAGATTAATTTACTTGATTAAATAGAGTGTCATATGAGGAAAACTTTGAAACTTTGTTTAAATAGCTTTTAGAATTGAGATAATCAATTATTACTAAGGATAATTGATTATTTTTTCTTAACATCATTTGGAAACACGATGAATGAAATAGTCAATTAGATTACAAGATAATCGACTAACTATGAAAGACTCATTTTTATTTTTGTTGTAAATAATCAATCATTTCATATAGACAATCAATTATTTGTGAAACAACTTGATTTTTCAAACATAATCAGAGTCCAAGATAATCAATTAATATAAGTGCATAATCAATTATCATAAATAGAGATAATTAATTAACTTAAGTGGATAATCAATTATTTTGTTCTTGGATTGAAATCAAAAGATTTTCGCATAGATTCAACCCTCATCCAACATATAGTAAGAATAAATTATTAATCAATGCAATCATGAGAGAATGAAAGTATATCTAGCCTATTGCATGATTCATAATCATTCACCAATAAAAACTATAACAATCCTCCTAATTGGCTAGTGTTCATACTTGAAGCAAAGTGTTTTTAAAAATTACAACATGATCTTTAAACTAATACTAAATTTATATAAGAAAATAGGGTTCTTCATTTATTCATTGCAACTTGGATGTATAACATTCTTTTAGATGTATTTTGAAAACATATGTCTTGGGATGTATCATGTTTTTCAAAAGAAAAAAAAATTGAAAGTATAATTTTAAAAAAGATAAGTAGTTAACAATTTCATTATAGTTCAAATATGTGTAGATGATATTATTTTTGAAGTCACTAATGAATCTTTGGGCAAGAAATTTTTTTATCTCATGAAGAGTGAATTTGAGATTTGCATGATAGGAGAACTCAAGTTATTCCTTAGTTTATAAATCAAACAAGAAGGAATACAAGATAGATAAATTTAAGCCTATGAAGACACTTGTGCATTTCTCTTGTCCTTTATCAAAAGAAAAATTAGGTAAACTAGTAAATCAAATGATCTAGGTGCATTGGCTTTTTACTTTAGCTTATTGCCAACTGACTTGATATCATGTTTTGCATCTATCAATGCGCTAGATTTTAGTCTGATCCTAAAGAGTCAAATTTAAAAGCAGGTAAAAGGATCTTTAGATACCTAGTTTGGTCTTTTAACTTGAGTTTATTCTATAAGAAAAAAATAATATTTTAGGTTAGTAGGATATTGTGATGCAGATTATGTTGGAGATAGAGTTGAAAGAAAACATAAAAGCAAAGGATGTCAACACCTCAAACCTTATATTATCTCATAGGCTAGTAAGAAACAAAACTCTATTGCTCTTTCAACTACTAAAGAAGAATATATTTTTGTAGTAGTTATTCTCAGTTGTTATGGGTAAAGTATGAAGTGGAAGATTACTTTAGCTTTGAAAACAATATACCTATATATTGTGACAGTACTAGTTAAATTAACATTTCTAAAAATCTCGTACAACATTCTAAGGCAAAGCATATAAAAGTAAATTATCATCTAATTTATGATTATGTTCAAAAAGGTATTTTGATATAAAGTTTATAGATATAAATCATTAGTGGATTGATATTTTCACTAAAGTTCTACCTAAAGAGTGTTTTGTTTTTATTCGTAATCAATTGCACATGTATGAGTTAATAAACTGAAACTTTGTCTATTCATATTTTGTATATTATCTTTTGCATATGATATGTATCATATTGAGTTGGTAATCTTGCATTTGATACTTCATCTATTTTTTGATTAATTTGTTAAACTAATATGTGTTGACTATGTAGGTTTTTACCCTATTTTATTTACAGGTCAATTTTTTTTGTGCAAATCTTTCTTCATCTTTTCAACAATGATTGTTTTTCAAGTTTCAAAAAATGAGAGCATGAAATGCTTTTTAAATTGTTGCTTCCCCCTCTCTTTGTTTATGCAAATGTGTCATTTTACATTCCTTTTCTATAAATACCTAACTTGTCATTTCAAAGACCTTAATTTTCTCCTCACTCTAAAATCTTTCAAAACTACACCTTTTTTTCTCCTCCTCGCTCTTTTTGCTTTCTCTCTTTGTTCTCAAGTTTTTTCTTACGAAAACCCTATAGCATCCAAGAAATTTCCAAGCTTTCAACAATGGAAGAATTCGACGACTACCATTTCATCCCAAGGAAGCACTTGAATATGAAGAAGCTAAGTGATAGAGGGTTTGATGTGGTTGAACATATCACCCTTGTAGGATGGAAAACCTTTGATGAACTAGATTATGCATTGTATCATGGTCCTTATGTTCACTTTTGGGCCTTTGCTAAAGAGATAGATGACACTATTGTTGGTGTTATTAAAGGAAAATTGGCGGTAATCTCACTTGATCTCGAAGGTCTTTAGGTGTTCTCTTAATGGATAGACCTTTAGTACAAATTGGGATGCAAGCATTATTGAAGATACAATAGACCTTTTACTATATGAACGAAAAAGGCAACATAATGAATCTGTAAAGAACATCAAACACTTCATTCTTTTTGCAAACTAGACTGCCTCTTGCAGATTGTTACAAAATATGATGTTCAATGCTTTTTTTTTTTGCCAAAGATGGGCTCAAGAGATCATGTTTCTAACAAGAATAGATTCAACATCTATCACATGATGGTGGAACAAAAGCTAAATCTACCTAAGATTATTCTGCATCATTGGATGCAATCCTTTAGATTGAGAGACAAAAAAAAAAAAAAGAACAAGACTCTTATTTCCTACTGCACTTTCTTCACCTAGATTATGAAAGAAGTAAAAATTGATGTTAAGTCTTTCATTGTTACTAGGAGATCTATTCCCATTACTAAAATGATTATGGTGAAGATGGGAATAACATTAGCTTATGCTAAATGGGCTACTCTAAATGCTAACAAGAACAAACAAGAGCTGTCAAAAACATTAGCTTTGATAATGTGAACCCATATTACACATTGGCTCAACAATAAATCAAAGGATAGTTTGGTAAGTATTAGTCTAAACCCTCTTCTCAACCACCATTATTTGTGTCTCCTCACTAACCACTACCTTCACCATCTCACAAAAGATAGAAACCAAATCAACCCCCTAAACCAACACAATAATCCCTACACAAAAAGCCTATTCACATCAAGATCAAGAGACCTACACCTAAATTTATCCTTACACCAATCGTTACACATGACCAACCTTCTCTAAAAAGAAAAGCCCTTAAAACACATGACCAACCCTCTAAACACCATACCCGATCCTCTATTCCTTAACCTCGCTCTTAACAATAAGAACAACAACAACTAAAGTGTGTAACAACTCTTTCCAAGTTGGAAGCCAAGAAAAAAGGAGCAAGACAAAGTTTTTCAAGCCCAAGAAGAAACGTTCCTTGAATAGGTTGCTCTTGAGTTTGTTATAACCTTTTCATTTGAAGAAGTTGTACCAACAGATGATCTTATAGAGAGACTTTAGTTTATAACTAAACTCGCTACTTCCATTTTGTGAACAAAACTTGAGGAAATACATAAGGAACTACAACTTATTACTCTTGAGTCAGACGTGGCATCAACAGAAGTGGCTTAGTTAAATGAAGCTTTGCTTTAGTCTGCCTTAGCTACATTTGTTTCTTCATCAACAGTTAATGTTTTTGATGATGTAGATCCATCTGCTTGCATTCCACCTTCCTTCTCAAAAGTTCCACGTGTGGATCTATAGAGAGATAGAAGAAACAATTTTGAAGCAATATTCAAAGAGAATCTATATACTAAGAATGCTTTAGTTCTTGTATCTTGAGCTTTTGCAACTTTATTCAATCTACCTGAAAGGAGAGTGTCTTGACTGGATCATTGGAAGCCCACTTGAGTACTACAAGGTTCTTGCTCTTGTTCTTCCTCCACCTAAGGAAGTCAACATTAGATATTATCATGCATTCAAAGTTAAGAGATGTAATCCTTGGAAAAAATCACAATAGTGGAGAAATTGGCATATTCTAACACATGAAGATGGGGTCATGCATTTGGATATTGTTGATTTTGAAAAGTTATACATCTAGAAGGTTCTAGATATTAATCTTCCGTCTCCTTCATCTAATGAAGAACTATTTGAAACTCCCGCACTAGTATATGATCTTTTCTTATGGATTTTTGAACCAAGATTTTGGGTTTCTCCAAATCCAAATGGGACCATTTTTGTGTACTACTCCTCCTCACAAAAAGTATTTCCTCCTTATGTTGATGTTTGGAGAAGAAAAGGTAACTTCTTTGACGAATTTCCTTATATAAGACCATACAACCTCTAACAACTTCTAGATCTTATTGCATCCAATCAGATTTTGATGATTGAGTACAACTTGATCCAAGGATATCTTTCTATGTTGAAGACCTTACTCTAAATCCTAAAGAAAGTCTTGAGTTTGATGATTGGAAAGTCAATGATTTCATCCATGATCTAGAGGTCAAGATGACTTCATACAAATGTGAAGTGTGTCTGCATACAAAATCAATAAAGAAAATTGAAAGACTAAACTTGGGTCATCTAGTTATGCTTGGTAGCCAATTTACTTGTGTGACTAAGAAGACTATCAAGTTTAAGATAACTCTTGGTACTACTATTGATAAAGTCTTTCAAGATATTTGCAAAGGTAAAGAGATTGCTCCACACAATGATGGTCTTAAATTAAAAATAAAATAAAATATGTAAAATTATTTTAAAAAATTATTGTCTTATTAAGTTAGTTTTGTTTAGAAAATAAATATCATATTTACATTTTTTATATACATAATTATCAATTTAAATTATGAATTATTAATAATATTAAACTATCAGTAAATTACTTGGAATTAATTGTTCCTTAAATTTTAGAACGATGTCAAGTGAAACTAATTTAAATTATTTTTTTCCATTTTAAATTGAAATATTCCTTAAAATATATTTATTATTAACTATTTATAATTTTTATATTTAATATTAATTTTTTAGAAATAAAT
>JAMLFT010003617.1:0-21596 GCA_026544285.1 Pachyrhizus erosus | reverse complement strand
TTATTAAAAAAATTAACAATTTTATTGTGAAATTACTAAAGAAATAATAAAAATAATTTATATATAATAATAATATTTAAAAAATATTTTAATTGTTAAAATTTATTTTTTTAATTTGAAATTAGATTGTATTTTTAAAATTTAATAACAATTATTGTATCAATATTTAAATATTTTTATTCAAAATTATAAATTTTCAATTAACACATGTAAAAAATGTTTGATTCATACTAAAATCCTAATCACACCCCATTTAGAGGGTTACATAATAATTTAAAAATAAAATAAAGTAATTAACATAAGTATAATTAATTTATCAAATTTATTAAATACACATAATAAATAATAAAAGTTAGATCTCTTACTTTTTTAATACATTTATAATAATTAATATAAAAAAAAAATAATTAAAAAAATGTCTAAAATATGAGTTTAAACTGTCTCAAAACAATCTTTTTTTTTTAAAATAGTATCCATGACAATACTATTAAAATTTATTTTATATGTGTTTTAAATATTAGTTAATTTTTAGTTATAGTTTTAACTATAATATGAAGTAAATATTTATAAAAATGATATTTTTAAAGAATAAAAATATAATTAAATAAAAATTTATTTATCAAAAGTGTTAAAATATAATCGTAAATTTATTTAAGTATTTATGGTAGATACCAGTAAATGAGAGGTTTTATTGAAAAAAGTCATTAAGAGTTTTTTATTTTTAGTAAAAATAAATTTTAGGATAAATTAAAATTCATATTTGATAAAATATTTTAACTAACTTATAACTTAATTATTTTTATAATTTATAATCTTATTTAATTAAAATAGAGACATTCAATAAATAAAGTTATCTCAATAGTTGACAACTTTTTCCCTTTTTCCTTTTCATAGCTATTCTCTTTAGAAGACAGTGTTGTTTGTGGCGTAATCCAAAAATAAATATGAACACCTTTTTTAATAAAGACTTTAACTTTGTTTTACTGTAATGTGAAAGAATAACTTCACTCACCAAAGCCAACCTAATTAGTGATAACATTTTATATTAAATTCCAATATTTGAATTTATAGCTTACAATTTACTATATTTTTTCCTATTTTTATCCCTATTACTTTGATAAAAAAAAATCTCTTTTTTATCCATCAGAATAATTCAAGAAAAAACCACATTCACAAATTCAAAGTTCTTGTTTGTCTTCATTATTTATCCTTAATATTTTAATAAAAATTCTCTTATTAATATTACATTGTTTATTTCAAATAATAAATTATTTACACTAATTTTTTTAATTTTCAATAAATGTTAGATATGCAAGCACAATCTATAAATAACTAATAAATCCAAAACTGTAATTGCTTAACAGTCATATAAATATGTTTTTATATCATTTTACACATTATTTTTTTTTACAAAACACGTTCAATTCAATAAGTTTTAATAAAAATATCAATTAAAAAATATTTTTTAATAATTTTTTATTCTACTTATTTATTAACAAGATAAAAATGGACTGTATAATACTTGTATTTGTAGGTATTTACAAATTAAAATTACTTAAGTGTTCTTTTAATAACATACAAAATAAGTTACTATAATTTATATTATGTGTGTTGTTAACTATGCATTATGAAAAAATATTATTCAATTAAAAGTTATTAAATGACATAATAGTTATTATAGTTAGACAAATATAATTTGATCTTTTTATTTTATAAATACTTATTTAACGAATGATTATTTAAACGTAAAATGAAAGTTTAAATATGATTTTGTTCTTAAAAAATAAGATATTTTTAATTATTTTTTTAATATTAATAAGTTCATTTTCTTTTATTTTAGTTCTTAGTATCAAGTAACATTATTAATGAAGTTGTACCAATAATTTTAACAGTTTAATAACTTATCATGTTATTAAAAAGTCTGATAAAATAATTATATTTAATTTTTTAGTAAACTATATTCTTAATTTTATATATATTTAAAATAGTGAATGATGTCCAATTAATTAATAAATATTTAAAAATATTTGTTTCTTAAACATGTGGTCAAAAATTTGATATTTAGTGTGTATGTATGAAAAAACATATATTAGATGTCAACCTTAAAATATATTTCAATATTTCGATAGAATTAGTCCTTAACTCTCCATTAAAAGATGTCTTATTTGAAAAAAAAATCTTTAAATCTAAAATGAATAGTTGACAAATATGTATTCAATAAAACATGTTATATACAGCTTTTGATGGGTATTTTCTTTATTCGTATTTGTATGTTTCGATTCGTAAACTTTTGATGGATATTTCAATAATTTAATAATATTTTAAATTTGAGATAAAAATTAATTATTATTAATTATTTTAATAACTTTATAATATTATTAATCATATATTTTAAGATACATTATAAATAATATTTTTTTATAACATTTTTAAATATTATTTAAAATTATTTATTCCTCAAGTATTAATATTTTAAGTCATTGAAAGAGTATTAAAAAAATTTAATTTATAAAATTTTAGTTATTAAAATATTATAAAGAATAGCTTTAGTCATTTTTTATTATTTTATTATAAACAATTTTATGTTAGCATTAATTTTATTAATTAATTGTTTTTTGATAATATAAAATTATATTTTTTGCATTTTCCAGACCTCTTATTTCTAAGCCTTTTGTGTACTCGTTCTACTACAAGAAGGCTTATACACTGTGACTTGAATCAACAATTTTTCTTTCTGAATTTTATAACTATTTTTCTATGAATTTTCATATTTATTTCTTTACAAAATTCGTTAAATATTTGGCAAAAATATAATTATTTCCTAAAATTTGTTAAAAATTTCATTAAAAAAATATTTTTTTTATGGATTCCCATACTAAGTTTGTTTTGCAAAAAAAAAAAAGGCTTCACATTTCTTCTGTTGTGAATGAATTAACTACAACAAAATATTCACTAAATATAGAGAAATAAGAGAAGTTATTAATTCAAACCTCTTTATATTTCATTTAAGGAAACTGACAAAAGAAAAACTTTTCTGTATTGATAAAAGCTGTTATCTTTTTAATTTTTCAGTTTTGTATTTTTTATTTTTTTAATTCTCTTCTTCCATATAGAAGCATATTAAGATGCATATAATTCTTCCAGTGCTTTTTTTAGATTAACGATGGTTTTTATGATCAATTATTTAAGTTTAATACTCACAGGTCATGCCAGAGAGTTTATTGCATTAAGTAAAATCTTGATGATAAAATAATAAACGTTGAAAGAGCTTTTCCTATTTAACTGAGCTCATATCAGTCGACGGAATAATCGAAGTGTGCTTTAGGATCATCTCACATTGATCCACCGACATCGTAGAGTTTGTGATTTAGTTTTTAAGGTCTTTTCTATAAAGGGCTATTATCATCAGAAGGTATTTTGGAAAATAATCCCTCATCATTCACAAGAATGCTAGAGATATCTGAACGATTCATCTAATGTATATAAGATATGCACAAGTTTGGTATTCATATTCTAATAATAATTAGGTACTTAGTGATAAAATAGATAAATATTGGTTACACCAAGAATGAGATTATTAGTTAGAACAATAGACGGATAGAATACTAGTAACATACTAAAATTATCACAAAAATGATATGATTAGAACGGTCTTAAAATCCTCTTGACTTGTTCAACCTAAACTCCAACTCCTTCTCTCTCTTCCTAAGGGCTTCATTGTGAGGCTCTCTTTGCACTCTCCCAAAAGAGACCCCCTCACAATGCATGCATGCAGGGGTCACAAAAAAGCTAAGGGAAAAACGAAAAAATAGCAGAAGCAATGACCCGAAAAAAATTACAATCGCATTCCATAGTTGTCAATACGCCCTGAGGCACCAAGTTTTGAGCAAAGTAATGGCCATAGCTCCAGCAATAATCCTCCAGCCAACTCTCATTATCATCGTCACTTTGCCTGTGATATATTCCATGACCGAAGCTGAAGCTTTGCTGAGTTTCAAAAGCTCATTCTCCAATGCTGAACTTTTGGATAATTGGGTGGCTGGTTCTGCACCTTGTAGTGAAGAAGATCAATGGGAAGGTATTGTTTGCAACAATGGCATTGTCACAGGGATTCGCCTTGGAGGAATTGGGTTAGAAGGGGAAATACACGTTGATCCATTGCTTGAACTCAAGGGTCTTCGAACAGTTAGCTTAAACAACAATTTATTCTCAGGTTCCATGCCAGAGTTCAACCGGATTGGGTTCTTGAAAGCCTTGTATTTGCAAGGAAACAAGTTTTCTGGGGATATTCCTCTGGATTACTTCCAGAGAATGAGGTCTTTGAAGAAATTGTGGCTCTCTGATAACCAATTCACAGGGCATATTCCAACATCATTGACCGATGTTCCTCAGCTCATGGAGTTGCACCTTGAAAACAACCAGTTTAGTGGAAATATTCCTGATCTGAAAAACCCATCATTGGTGAAACTCGATGTTTCCAACAACAAATTGGAAGGTGAACTTCCACCTGGTTTGTTGAGATTCGATGAGAGCAAGTTTGCAGGGAATTCTGGTCTCTGTGGTGAGAAGCTTGGAAAATCATGTGAAAAGGAAACGGAGGGCCTAAGTCCTAGTACCATCGATGCACAAGATAATGTTGTTGATGATGCGCCTTCTGTGCCACATAGTAGTAGCTCATGGGAGGTTGCTGGCATTATAGTAGCGAGTGTATTGCTTGTCTCACTAGTTGTCTTTTTTATTATGAGATCCAGGCGAAAGAAGGAGGAGGAGAGTTTTGATATGCTTAGACAAGAAGTTAATGAAGGTGCAGTGGAAGTTCAAGTGACTGCGCCGGTGAAAAGGGATTTGGATCCAACTACAAGTAGTACACCAACCAAAAAAGCATCGTCTAGAAGGCCATCTATATCTGCTCAAAGTAAAAACGTTGGAGAGCTTGTAATGATGAATGATGAGAAGGGTGTGTTTGGGTTGACAGATTTGATGAGGGCAGCTGCGGAAGTGCTGGGAAATGGAGGCTTTGGATCTTCTTACAAAGCCGTGATGGCTAATGGAGTGGCAGTGGTGGTGAAAAGGACTAGAGAGATGAATGTTTTGGAGAAAGATGATTTTGATGCAGAGATGAGGAAGATTACAAAGCTTAAACACTGGAACATATTGACCCCTTTAGCTTATCATTTCAGACAGGACGAGAAACTAGTGATCTCTGAGTATGTTCCCAGAGGCAGTCTGCTGTATTCACTGCACGGTGAGATTGGGCATACCAAGAGAAAGTTTCTTAATAACAATACTTAAAACTTAAAATTTTTCAAAGTACCATAAATTTCTCTATATAGTAAACGTGCTATGTTGTGTTATTTGCAGGTGATAGGGGACCATCGCATGTTGAGCTGGACTGTCCTGCTCGTATGAAGATTCTACGTGGAATTGCTGAAGGGATGCATTATCTTCACACAGAACTTGCTTCCTCCGATCTCCCACATGGCAATCTCAAGTCCAGCAATATTCTCCTTGGACCTGACAATGAACCAATGCTTGTCGATTACGGGTTTAGCCACATGGTTGACCCTTCCACCATTGCACAAACACTATTTGCTTACAAGGCGCCTGAGGCAGCACAACATGGCCAAGTTTCACGTAGTTGTGATGTTTACTGTCTTGGGGTTGTCATACTTGAGATACTCACTGGCAAATTCCCTTCTCAATATCTCAGCAATGGCAAGGGTGGAACTGATGTAGTGCAATGGGTTGAAACTGCAATCTCTGAGGGAAGGGAATCAGAAGTGCTTGATCCTGAAATTGCAAGCTCTAGGAATTGGCTTGATGAGATGGAGAAACTCCTCCACATTGGTGCTGCTTGCACTGAAAGCGACCCTCAGCGGCGGTTAGACATGGGGGAAGCCATTAGAAGGATAGAAGAGATACAAATTGAGGGTGGCCAAGAATCAAGAACAATAGAGGTCTTGCCATCTCTTGCAGTTGGCTAAGGAGATTCTCAAGTATTTGACAACCAAGGGCACGGTGATCTACCACAGGGGAGACATGGAACAAGCAGCTTTGAAAGCCGGAATAGTGTTGAATTTGGCAGCCCCTAGGTAACACAATTTAGTATGTCTTCATGGGAAAATAGTGGCAAGTGTGGATCAGGGACGCGTGTTATTTGGTACATACCTTAGAATTTTGAACTTATAGATCAGGGACGTATATAAATTTTATGATACTTAAGTTTATTGATATTTCAGTTATAGGATAATAGGATGAAGCTTTGTAAATATTATGCAGAACTACTTTTTTCTGTTTTTTTTGGTCCTTTTGTTTGTGTTTAAAATTTTTTTAGTTAGTGATATAAAAATTTCTACTCCTTCTGGATCCCACAAGTATGGTTGGTTACATCAGGCCAATTAAGACTACTAATAGCAAGGCCAAGCAATACTCTCCCAGTGCCAACACCATGCATGTATCATGAAAGATCAGAATCCGATTACCAAATAGCTCAGAAGTAATGTGGCAACCTGAATCTCTTAAAGAGAAGTCATTTGAACAGTGACATTCGTTTATTATTTATTTATTTTTGAAATCAACCAGCGAACAAATGTATTTAGATCAGTTAAAACCGGGAAAAAATTGTAGTTGCAGGTTGCTTTATGATAGTTGTGATAAAATGCGAATGATAAATGTGTTTGCTGAACAAAAACAATTCGTTATTGTTCCGAACTCATGTCTTTAATATCGTTAGCGTCCACACTACTGTGTACTTTAGTGTTCGATTTTCTCTGACGATTTTGTACTTAAAAGTTCATTTATTGAAAAATTCACAAGCAACTCTCCACTGCTGCAGTCTTCAGACACCCTTAATATAAGTTAAAAAGGAAATATTTGAGTTTAGTCAGATTTTGAATGATACAAAGATCCGGCTTCAGACCATCACTAAATGCTTGTTATTTTTTACATGTATTCGAAATAGAACGGTTGGTTTTGATAGAAATTTGGATTACAAGGTTGACTGAGGTTCAAGGTATCTTGTTTGTGATTTTGCTTTCTGATACAATTGAGACACCGTGAACAACCAGTGAGTACATATAAAAGACATCAAATCAATAGAGATTTCACCAGAATTTTATAGGAGTCTGAGACGACTTGAATTTTATGGTATGAAACTCATAGTCTGTCGGAATTAATATTACTCTATTTTGATGTAGCAACTATGTAACTTTATTATGAATCTTGCACTTGAAAAGTTAAACTGCTCCAATGCTCTAGACCAAGCCAGTCTACTACATGGATTGATAAGCTGAATCCAAAATCTCACATAATTTTGTATCCAAAAATATTCATTAGTATATATATATACTAGGCAAGTAAGATGCATGTTTTTATATTTTCTTGCCAATGAATTTGGGTTATATATATATATAATAAATTTGGGTTATGTTTCTTTAAGATGATAAGTAGATAAAGAGGTATATGATATTATTTAATATTTAAAAGATTATTTTTTTTTATTTTTTTTATATTACTCAATTTAATCATTCTATTTTTAAATACTTAATTTGATCCTTTAATTTTAAGAAATGTTCAATATTATCTTTTTATCTAAATTGACACTAATTATGCTAATAAAATAGGATAAAAAGGATATTATTGTATTTTTTTAAAAAATTAGATGATCAGATTAAACATTTTAAAAATAAAGAGATTAACATGATGTGACATTATTGATAGATAATATTTTTTCTTAAATATGTGATTATGAATTTGATCCCAAATCTATGCATGTGAAAAACATATGTAGAGAGAGATTTATTTCTTAAATAGACGTTAGTGTTTCAAAAAATTAGTTCTTTACTCTTGACTAAAAAATACCTTAAATTAAAAAAAAGAATCAAAATAAATAATTATAAACAAAAAGAGAGACTAAAAGAATAATTTAATCTCTTATTTATAATCTTTTAATCTAATTAATTTTTTATTTTTTATTATCTTTTGTGATAAATTTTTTTATTTTTTCTATTCAAAGTACTTAATTTATTGCTATATGTCATGATCTTATTAAGATAATTAAGTTTATTTTCATAATTTCTTTTTAATTTTAATCAATATTTTAAAAATTAAGAGCATTTGATTCAACCAATTTGACTGAGAACTTGTTTAATAATTGACCTATTAACTTTGTAAACTTGACTTATTTTAGAACTAGTCAGGATCACTTAAGTCAATCCAAAATCAATAAAAAATTAGGATATTTTAAAAAAATATTTTTTATTATTTTAATTTATATAAAAAAAATTTAAGACAAATAAAACACTTATTTAAAGTTTATACAAAAATATAAATTATTTTATCAATTATTATTTAATTTAGTCTCCCTATTTTTAGAGCATTAAATTTGATTCATTAATTTTTAAAAATTATTTGGTTTTGTTTTTTATTTTATTTTATAAATTGTCGTTATTGTTGATTTGAAAGAAATAATAATATTAAATATTTTAAAATAAAGATAATAAATTAAATAATATAAATTAAAATAGGATCAAAATAATAATTTAACTAAATTTTGGTTGGTTTCCTTTTACCCCATTGTCAAGTCTACATGGAAAAATAAATGACGAGTCAACTCAGTCCGTATCGGTTTGGTGCGGAATGGGTTGCAATAAGCGAACCCAACTAAGTTTGTCTAACTTTATTGGATCACAAATAAGTTAGCCTATTTTAAACGGGCTATAAATAAGAATAAATGTTAACCCGGGTGTCTTAGCTTGCAACTTGCAAATTCACAATCCATTTTTGTTTACGTCTGTTTTTTCTTTTGTGTTTGTGGATCAAAATACTTGTCTTTTAGGCTTTATAGTTTTTTTAAAATTTTTGTTTTTGAAAGCACAAATTATTTAAATTTTTATTTTATTTACTAATTCAAACCATTAAAGTCAATTAGACATGAGATTTTTTTTTTTATTAAACACGATAACCAATTACAAAACGGAATTGAGATAATAAATTTAAGAATAACACATGATTTTGGGAACTTTTTTTAAAGACCATAGTTTTCTCCACTTGATATAATTTTACACATGCTAATTCAGTTTAAATAACTGTAGGCGTTTGGTGGTAAAAAAAAAAAATTACAAATCCATTTAATATGCAAAACTGACTTCCTAGGTTTGGAAGTCTAAATATTAATTCTAATAGTTAATGGTTGTAGTGATTCATTGATGAGGATTGGACAAAAAAATTTAAGGAAGGAGTTTTTCTTTATGTTTTGTTTTTTGAAGTTGTAAGAGGACAGATTTGTTTTCTTAGGTGAATGAATAGAAGAGGACAAAATTTGTGATAATAATAATGTTGCTTAAGTCAACCATATGGTAATGTTCACAGCATACTACAGCTGGATGTTCATTGAAATGCATAATATATGTTAATTAATTGTAAGTCTCAGCATATCCTGGCATACAACAATAACCCACACTCCTCCATTCTGCAAATTTGGATATCCCTTATTATCTGTACTTTAAATCTGTCATCCAATTTTTAGCTGCCATCACCATAATAACATATTCATCATTGAACCCAGACGCTGATCTGGCTCTCCTCACATGACATCATTTTTCAAATCTCTATACCTTATACCTATTTCTTCATATTCATTTTCTAAATATCTGAAGTCTCCCCAAATTCCTCTAACCTTTCTTTTTCTTTTCCTATTTCAATTACTTCTTTCACAATTCAACCTTATTTTTGTTGTTTTCTACATCCTTCTTTTATTTAGGTTTAGTGTGCCGGGGTGTAAAATTTGATTTATATTTAAAATTTGCATCTCATAGTTAAATCACTGGAGTGACCAGTTATAAACTCACATACAATTAACGAGCACTTGCAACCTTTTTTTTTTTTTATCAAACAGATGTAAATTTCAACTATGCAATATGCGTATAATAATAATAATACTTACATATTACTAGTGACTTATGTTCTTCTGCCTTCTACCAACTTGAGAAAAGGTAGCATATTCTGCTTTTTTCACAATCTAATAATAATAATAATTACTATAGCTACTTATCATTAATAACATGTTTTACTCTTCTTTTTTTTTTTTTTTACCGTTTAGGACAAGCTAACATGTTGTACTTCTAGAAGTTTCGTCTAAATTAGTAAATTTCACCCAAAATTTAATTGTAATATCTTCAAATGATTTGGTTGCACCACCACTCGTGCAACTCTAAATTCTCAACCATTTTGTCTTTTTGTTAGTAAAAGACAATTTGTTATAGGAGGAGAACGCCTTGAACCCATACTATACAAGATTCCTGAAAAAAAAAAAAAAAGGTACTAATTTTTGGTCACCATACTCGTAAAATTGTAAGAAAATTTCTCTTGCTCCCTCCTATGGCAATGCTATTGATTATTTAAATGTGTGAATATTCCTTTTACGTGAAATGCACATGTGGTTCAATATATAGTGAACATTAATTGCTGACTAATATATTTTCTAACATGGGGACTTGGGGGACAAGCCTAAGCGAAGTCGTGCTTAGCTAGCTTGTAATATGCCTTATTTCTGTAATTCAAGTTATAGAAAAGATTACTAATTTATTCTAGCGTCCATTTGTTGCACCGAATTCATGTTTGGAATTGTAAATAAATTTTTGAATTATAGCTGTTATGTTTATAATTTTTCAAAACAATTAAATCACAATTTTAAGTTCTAATTTTATAAAATTTTAATATTATTAAAATTGATTATTTTCAGTTTCCAATTTTATTACAATTTCTAACCTTACTCTTCATTGTTCAACTATTTTCCTACTCTATCATTGTCTTTATCATATATAAATAAAACCTTTTTTTTTTAATTTAAACTCCGTGTACTTTTATAAAAAAAACTGCCCTTAATTAACTAAAGGTATCAAACATGGCAATAAAACTTAGAATTAAAGTTTTACACTACAATCCACTCTTGTTTCGTTTCTATTGTAGATTTTAGAGCAAACTTACTAATAAATATCTTGGGATCTCCACACTCACATAATTATTTGTCTAACCTTTATATAAGAATTATGATTTAAAACTAATTTCAATTTTTCCAAGGTTGGGATGGGAATTGTAATCTTGAAAACATTTCTAATTATAACTACAATTTTTTTCAAGTTTCTTTTCATTCAGTCAAAAGGAAAACTCAAAATATCTTTTATCATTAATGGTGGGTCAACTATGCAAATCGCAAAAATATGAATGGTCAAGTCTAACACATTGAATTTTCTTTCAAATTTTTTAAATGAGAGTTTAGTTATCTTACTTAACATATAAATTATACATAATAAGAAATTCTATTTTATTTAAAAATCAAAGATGAATTTACCGTATAATCTATTTTCTTAAAATTAACATGTTTCAATTGAATATATCATATTTCAAGACTTTATTGTGTAAAAAATAAATTTATTATTAATATTAATTATATTAACTTTGAACATATTTATTCTCACAAAAATATAAATTCCTTACAAACATTTTTCTTTGAAAAATGATAAACTTATCTTCCTGAAATATAGACTTCAACTCATACTTATTAACTAATGGTACAATTTTTTTTTTTTTTCCAAGATCAATACATAGTATGCATAAGTTAGATTTAATATTTTGTTTAAATAAACTATAGTTTCAATGTCTCTTTATTTTTGAGTTGGATAATTAAACATTTTTTGCATATATAATAGTTTCATGTTTTTTGTTGATTGTTCTGAAGAGACTTTTGTTCTTATACACATGGTGAGTTACATCAAAATTTATTTATCATGATCTAACATCAATCTTATTAATTTTAAAAATTACTACAGCAAATTGTCCTTTGTTACTAATTTAATTTTTTGTCTCTATTTTTCCTTTTCAAAAACCCATATTAATTTTTGAAATGTCTTAATTTGTCACAAGGATAACAACTATTTTTCTTCTTCCTTTGCTCGTCACCAATTTTATTGTTGTTCTCATGATATTTTTTTTAAAATTATTTACTTTTTTCCTTAAAAAGCTTAATCTATGTATCTTCCTTCATTACATTACATGTGCCTTTTTTTGAAAAATACTTCCCCAACATAATTTTATTTATGATATTTTCTTCTAGGCTAAAGTGGTTGCTCAATTATTTAAAAGAAATATAATTTTTTGGCATATTAGATTCTTTCTAAAGTATTTTTACTAAGAAGGAAGTTTGTTTATGATTAAGGAGACAATTATGCTTCAATCTTCATGTATATTATGTTGTCTGTAATTATTAAAAATATGTTCAATTTCATGCATTTATTCTATGACAAGTCTACAATCAGTCATATTGTAATTATTAAAATGACTAACAAGATATTTCTTATTTATTGTGTCATTCATCATGTATCTTACTTTAAATTTTTTTCAAAGTTTCTTGGTTGGTCCAAAATTTTGATATACATCAAACAATAAGTTACACATATAATAATTAGACTTTGACCCATATAAATATAGTCATCGTTGTTCATTTGTGTTTCTCACAATTTTCAATGATGATCTTGTCTTTTCTATCCATTGGTCTTGGAGTGTTTAAGACATATAACATCTTTAAAGTTTAAGAAGAAAGTGCATATTCTTTGCCAACAAACAAAGTTTTCACCATTGAATCTTTCAAGCTTGACAATATTGTAATTCATCACCTTTAGAGTTACAACCTTTACTACTTAAATGTAATTAAACTAAAAGATCATTAGAAATTTAGTATTCATGATTATACAACAAAGAAAACAAATAACATAAAAAAAGATAAATTTATAAGAGGTGTGTGTTAAACACTAAGTTTTAAGTTCGATCCATCCCATCAATTTATACAAAAAAAAAAAAAAATACAATTAGAGACAATAACAAATTATCTTTAGAATATAATAAAGTTTCTTAATTTGATTTGTATATTCACAATGATAATGATAATTTATATAATAATATATTTTTTAATTTTCTTTATACACAAAATAAAAATAAAAGTAATTTGAATGCAAATATATATATATATATATATATATATATATATATATATATATTGAAAAGGATATATATATATATATATAATATTACATATAAATTAATTTCTTTATATAGATCATCTTATATATTTTGATAAAGAGAAACAACTTTTTTAAAAAATTTACAAGCATTTTATAATTAAAGACCGTTTTATGGCTTTTGAGAAAATGATACAATTACAAAGAAATACTTTATTTCATAGAAGAAAATAATATTTCATACATACATTTTTTTTTTATAAATAGACATTCGTACGTACATTTTTTTTATAAAGAAATAGACACTTTCATAAAAAAGAATACATCTTTTGATTAATTTAAAAGTCATGAGAAAATTAGTCTCATGAATTTGATTGAATGTATGCCATGAATGGTCATAGACAAAAGTTTAGTTGTTTATTAATGAATCTATTATATACGCAGCCGATCTTATTAAAAAAATTATTTTTCTTCTTAAAATTTAAGAGAAAGAAAGGATAAGAAGGTAGTAATGCCGTAATGGAAATTTCTGTGGCAACAGAACGTGACTGTATTGAATTCCTCATAGTCTTAGATAACATTGGCATTGGCTTGGAAAAACTTCTCCATCAATCATTTTGAAGTTGATAATGAACGTCTTTTATGATTGCTACACTATGCCTACCGCTACAGAGTGCCAAGAATAATTAATGAGTTAACGGAACCAATCCAATTGGAAAAAAAAAAAAAAAGACTACTCCAATAAATAACAAATTTTATTATATCATTCATTTACAATTTTGCATCTTTTATGCTTGCATTCATGTCAGAATTTGACTGTATAGATGGGAAAAAAAAAAGCAAAATATATTTAACTAAATTTAAGTAGGTAATAAAATTATATTAGGGCATACATATAAGTGTATTTCTTCTTCAGGAAATGTTAAGTGTAGATAGATACCTAGCACTATTGCTACTTTATTTACCAGGTACAAATTATTTCATAATTATTATTTTTCTTAGAATTATTTTATTTCTCAAAATTGCTTTAATTATAATCGCTACTTCATTAACATCTAAATCTAATATTACATTCCAATACTACTTTAAAATAATATTGTTTTATTTATTTTTTACTTTTGTTTTAAAAAATACTTTTACAAATAATTTTCTATTTTTTATCGCTTTTATATGTTTATTACTATTACTATAATTTTTCCTAACGCTCATACTTTTTCAATTTTCATTTATTATTTATTATTTTCTTTTGAAATATATAGTTAGTAATGCTATCGAATGCAAGATTGCAAATTTGCTATTTAGATATACAAGATACTCTGTACTCCTCTTGAATGAAGGGTTGTGTACTTCTTAAATTTAATAATAATTCAAGCTAACTAATTTCATTTTAAATTAAGAATCGTTTTCAATAAAAAGAAAATAAGAAAAGGACAGTAAGTAGAAATATATAAAAAATAACAATTTGACTTAAAAAAAATCAAATATCCTAAACCTGAACCCTGTACATATCTGGAATGAAACAAAGAATCTAATCAAAATATACTAATAATATAAAAAAACTTACATTATTATCTGATTATGTATTATCATGTTGAATAAAAATGTTGATTTTGTTAACATTAACACTGAGTCAGAGCACTTGGTCTTACCTATTGTTGTGTTATGTTTTTTTTTTTTGTTGGAGTATTATGTGATTAATACCTATGAACTTGGTGTCCAGTAATCATAGACTCAAGTCTAAAACTCGGTTTAAAATTTGGAAGGACACGTAATCTTTTAGTCTCCTTAAAAATCAACAAAGAATCTTAATCTCTTTCTCGAAATCAAGATTGAAAAAAAAAATGTAATTAAAATATATTTCGGTCTAAAATTTGACGAGTACAATTACTTTCAAAATCAAATTAAAAGTATTTTCTAATTAATTAATAATTTAAAAACTCACATTACATCAAAAATTAATTTAAAAATAAAACCAATAAGAACTAAAATTAATGTAAACAAAATAAAGATACACCTATCTTGACTATGACTACGATCTCCTGCTCTGTTCTATTTCAACTATTTTGAAACAGTGTTCAAGCACATCTCAACTAATAATCATGAAAATTGTTAGAAAGTTTCTTTCTTTTCGAATAGTTTTATAAGGTGAATTTGGTCTTTAAATTTATAAAATGTTTATCATTTTAGTTCTTATTGAAATATTATTGTAATTTTAAGGATTCAAATTATTACTATTTGATAATTTTAAGGACTAAAATAATAAAGGTTTAATGATTTTAAATATTAAAATGATAATTTTATAATTTTAGAGATAATTAAATTGATTAAGATTATAGTTTCTGATGTTAAGATTGGAAAGGATAAAGAATGGTTATCTGTCTGTCATGATTAATTTTCCTTATTATTTATTTTTTCTGTAGAGACGCGAAGAATATTTTACTAAAAGTAATCATGATATAGTGAATTAAGATTGTTATAAATGACAAATTTTGATTAAGTAATTCAAATTTAAAATCACATACGAAATTAAAATAATCTAACGTGAATTGATTTATATGTATGATGTTAAATTGCATCCATTATACTGAATAAGATATAATTGATTTTTATAGTATTAATTTTTGTCTGAAATAAGATGATGATTAATAATGCATAATGGGGTTAGTAACTATTCCCTACCATGAAATGTTTAATGGGTGATAGTGAAGTGGGGTTGAGGGTAAAAGGGGTCTGCAGCCTGCATTGGCTTTTTGTTGAATGTACGACCCAATCAGTCAATCGCTTCTCAAAACTCCAATGCTAACTCGCAACTAGCAACCCAACTGGGTCCTCGTTCATGTGCCCATTATTCAACACACATAACATAGTCTATTAGTCTTCATAAATTCTAAAACCCCACTGTTTCGCCAACACCGATTTAACGATCTTGACGTGAATTCCAAACTCTCCCGAAAAATGGGGAAACACACGTTTTTTTTTTTTTTTTTTTTTTTGTTCTTAACTTCATTAATAAGGGCAGAATATTCCCTTTATTTCATAATAATCAATGACCTTCAATTTTACCAATTACATACCTCGCCAAATCAATAGAAATGGAAAGTCATTGAAGCAATTAATAAAGTCATTGTTTTAGAACGAATAATGTTGACAAACAAGTGAAACCAAGGATGGAAACATCGAAAATTGGTGTTCAGTAAAACATGTGTGACACACCTTGCAGTTTTAGTAATAAACAACTAGTATATATCTACGTAAAAGGCTAATATGAATTGGAAACATTTCACACCTAACGCGAATTTCACTTCCACCATTGTGCTTAATGTTTTTAGATCATTCAATTATACTACTAGTAGAACATCCTTTTAGGGCAGCCAAGCCAACACTACACATTAGTGATAGTATTACTCTACTAAAGGAAAAGGAATGAGGTAGTAGGGACCAGTGGGTGCTAACCTCAACTATTTTTCAAGGAGCAAAAGTGGGAAACTAATGTTACAGTCCAAAACACCTGAGAGAATTGAGATACAATCACATGCAAGAGAAAAATTCTATCTAACTTAATTTAGAAAGTAAAATAAAAATAAAAATAAAAGCATATAAAATTGGATAGTGAAAAAGGAGAGTCCAGAGCTTCGGGGTAATTAAGGATAGAGAAAAGAAATGATAATGAGTATCCATCCATCCGATCCGAAAAAGAAAAGAAAACGCGATAAGATACATATTAGTATTATTATGCAAAGCATATAGCATTAACAACCAAGCATGCAGAAAAGGTTAAAAAAGAAAAAATAAAAAAAGAAAAAAAAAGGGGAACACCAAGTTTGCCTGACCGGAATGTACTGTGAAGATTCCAACGGCGGCGTTTAAAAAGTCAAATGACTAAAGCAGTGATATATGTCCCACTACTCCTACAAACACAACACAAGTCTCTTCCCTTTACTCTCTAAAATTCTCCAAAATTCTCCAAAATTCATTTTTCCACATACGCAACTCAATTTACCCCAAAACGCCAACTATTTTTCCGCAGCCTCTCTCTCTCTCTATCTCTCTATCTCTCTATCTCTCTATCTCTCTATCTCTCTATCTCTCTCACTCACACTGACATTCAGACAACCAAAAAGACTATCTATCACTCTACAAAGGATATCTATCTATCTATCTAAAATCAATCATGGAGAGCCTCCCGCTTGAGACGGCGGAGAAGATCATTCTTCGTTGGGACTCGACGGCGTCGGAGGACGTCCGCGACAAGATGATATTCTCCGGCGACCGGGACGAGGCGGATCTCTACCTCCAAGCGGTTGACGAAATCCAACGGTCCCTCTCTTCTTTGTCGGTATCGGAGAAAGTAAACTCCGCCATCCAGATCGCCATGGCCCGCCTAGAAGACGAGTTCCGCAACATCCTCCTCTCCCACACGAATCCCTTCGACCCCACCACCGATGATGAACCCTCCCAAACCCTAGACCCTCCCTCTTCCACCTCTTCACCAAAACACCCTCACAACTACGACCAAACAGACGAAGCTCCTGACAACAACCCTCCTCTCTTCCGTTTTAACAGTGACGGCGCTGCTTCCTCCGTTACCTCCATCAACAGCTCCAAGTACCGTTCTACCAGCAGCATCCGCGAGATCGATCTCATCCCCTCCGACGCCGTCTACGACCTCCACTGCATCGCGGAACGCATGGTCTCCTCCGGTTACTTGCGCGAGTGCATCCAAGTCTACGGCAGCGTCCGAAAATCCTCCGTCGATGCCAGTTTCCGCAAACTCGGAATCGAAAAGCTCAGCATCGGCGACGTTCAGCGCCTCGAGTGGGAGCAGCTCGAGACCAAAATCAGACGCTGGATAAGAGCTGCAAAGGTTTGCGTCAGAACGCTCTTTGCAAGCGAGAAGAAGCTCTGTGAACAAATCTTTGATGGAGTTGGAACCGCTATTGATGATGCCTGCTTCATGGAGACCGTCAAAGGTCCTGCGATTCAGCTCTTCAACTTCGCCGAGGCGATTAGTATTAGCCGGAGGTCGCCGGAGAAGCTGTTCAAGATTCTTGATTTGCATGATTCGTTGACGGAGTTGATGCCCGATATTGATGTTGTGTTTGATTCCAAGTCTTCCGAGTCAATTAGGGTTCAGGCTGCTGAGATTTTGTCACGGTTGGGTGAGGCTGCAAGGGGGATTTTGTCTGAGTTTGAGAACGCCGTGCTTAGGGAACCTTCTAGGGTTCCTGTTCCTGGTGGGACGATTCACCCTCTGACTCGCTATGTGATGAATTATATAAGTTTGATCTCTGATTATAAGGTTACTTTGAATGAGCTTATAGTGTCGAAGCCCTCCACAGGGTCCAGGTATTCGGGTGATCCTGGGATACCGGATATGGATTTGAGTGAGTTTGAGGAGAAGACCCCTTTGGATGTTCACTTGATTTGGATTATTGTGATATTGCAATTCAACTTGGATGGGAAGAGTAAGCACTATAAGGATACGTCTTTGGCTCACTTGTTTGTGATGAACAATGTGCACTATATTGTTCAGAAGGTGAGGGGGAGTCCCGAGTTGAGGGAGATGATTGGGGATGACTATTTGAAGAAGCTCACTGGGAAGTTCCGCCAGGCAGCCACGAACTACCAGAGGGCGACGTGGGTTAAGGTGTTGTATTATTTGAGGGATGAGGGGTTGCATGTGAGTGGGGGATTTTCTTCAGGGGTGTCCAAGAGTGCTCTCAGGGAGAGGTTTAAGGCGTTTAATGCTATGTTTGAGGAGGTTCATAGGACTCAGGCGGTTTGGTTGATACCAGATTCGCAACTCAGGGAGGAGCTCAGGATATCTATATCGGAGAAGCTGATTCCGGCATATAGGTCGTTTCTTGGGAGGTTCAGGTGCCACATAGAGAGTGGGAGGCATCCGGAGAATTACATCAAGTACTCTGTTGAGGACCTGGAGGATGCCGTTTTGGACTTTTTTGAAGGGACTCCTGTTTCTCAGCACTTGAGGAAGAGATCTGAATGATGATGGAATGGACTAGTGGAGTGAAGTGAAATGGAGTTTTGCAACTTAGAAGCTAGGACATATTCTTTTAATTTTTTCCCTGGAGCGTTCAGGTAGTTGAGTGCTGGCCAATCTGAGATTGCTCAAGCTCTCGGGTGGGTGCTCCAACAAGATTTACGACTACTATGATCCAGGATTCTCAGGAAAGAAAGATTAAGATTCCCTAATCTTGTGTTGAAGATTGGTGTGGCTTATGACCAAGTAGCTACCTCACCCCTGAATGCTGCTGCCTGTAAGCACGTTATTTGATTTCTCACCACATTCTAGATTTTGTTTCATTTGTTTATATTGGAATTGTTGTACGTGTGTTTTTTTATTTATCTTCTCTAAGGTCGAAAAAGGGCTGTTTCTTTTGTAGCTTCAAATGACTTCTATACAATGTGATAGTTTTGGCACTAATAGATGCTTTGTCTGAAATCTTAGTCTTAGATACCTTTCGACTTTGAGCACCTGTATCTTCTGTTCTTTTCATATATCTAAGAGATTCATATGGATAACAGAAGAGTATTAGCTGAATGTACACACACCATAACATGGGAATTACTGATATGTTGTGACTTTAGTAAAAGACCTTGCTTCAATAAAGAGTCATGGCACATTTGGTTACCAAGTAATGTGTACACAGCTTTGTAGCTCTTGGTAAGTGCCATCTGATTTGAACTAGTTTTGGTAGGCTGGATTTTTGGACACCTCATTGTTTGTGAATTTTCCTTCTATCTTCCATGGACCTGTTAGTTACTATTTACCTACTGATTACAAGTGTTACAGTTTTATGAAAGGTTGTGTAAGGTTCATTCTGAAAGTAGGACAAGTTTCTCGTACTTGAATGGTAACCTTGTAAGCATATTCTATCCTTTTAACGGAAATAGGCCAGAATTTCTTTTTCTTATTTGTGTCGTTGTTAAGCTTTCCGTTTTTGACTTGTCCCATCTAAGCCGCTTCACAGTCCCTTCCTCACTAGAAAACTAGAAGAACTTGGTAGTTCTTCAGGGGACGAGTTTTGGTAAGATAAAAATAATTGGTGTTATGGGTAGAGAAAGGGACACTTAGAAATTCAGAATGGAGCAACTATATAGAGCACCTAACTTTTTGTATTGTATTTTACTATTTCAACGGCATCAATGACCTTGGAGAAGGTAGGTTTCTTCTTCGACAGGAGGGACTGCCGCATAAAGAGGTGGACGACAATATTTAGATGCCACTTGAATTACATCATTTTTTGCATCACTTTCCAATAAAAGTGATTTTTTTTTTTTTTTTGCAGTACACAAATAAGAAGAAACAATAAACAGGATTTTGTTGAAAATTTAAAATCATGATGGGGTATTTTTGTAACATTAAATGTTACATTTTCTTATAAAAACTTTAAGGATACTAGTTATCATTCTCCAATGAATAAAGAGTAAAAGGAAATGGTGTGTAACGATCTTTTTGTTTTAGGTATAGATCTTAGAGTTATTAGACAACCCAGAAGTTCATGCAGTTCGGTGCTTAGAGAGACCACAATGCAAAATGCTGTGGTTGGATCACTCAGCATTCTGTTGTCATCTAGTTTTAGCTGTTGGCCACGAACTTTGCTTTTCAATTCAACATCATGAACAGGAAACAATTTCAGACCCTGCCAACGAAGCTAAATCAAATCACTATTTTTGATTCCATATTAGCGTAGATAAAGTCATGCGTGAATGAAACGAAAGCCATTATTCAAAAATTATTTAACACTCGGTGTAAATCCAGTTATGTAGTTATAAAATAAATTTTTTATTTTCAATTTATGGAAATGATTGTAGTAATAAATAAATAATAGTGAAGGCGAAGCACTATCTGTTCCCGTGGTTACAAATTAAATGCTGCGTGGAGTAGAATTTTTTGTAATAAATATTTGACGGTAATTTTATTGTCCGAACGAAGGATAAGTAAATTATAATAGCAGGGGGCGCTTTTAAGTAACGAACTCTTGCCGTCATAAATAAATAAAAGAAAAACCTTAATAGCAGATTTACATTATAGTTGTATTAAATTAATTTACAAATAAAAGTTCACTTAAATCTTTAAAAAAGTACTAATATTTTCTCAAAAGAACATGCACATCTAAACACTGAAAGTATACTACTGTTCTACACTTCTCCTTCCACCTTATAGGCCAATAATTGAAAGTCATAAAATTATTGAATTGAATTGTCCATCGAGCCTGTAAACCAAGTTACTTGCAAATGCCCTGGGGTCTTCTTCCCAAGGCACTGATGTTT
Source organism: Pachyrhizus erosus (assembly GCA_026544285.1). Classification (NCBI taxonomy): domain Eukaryota; kingdom Viridiplantae; phylum Streptophyta; class Magnoliopsida; order Fabales; family Fabaceae; genus Pachyrhizus; species Pachyrhizus erosus. The sequence continues at coordinate 288 of JAMLFT010003617.1, read as the reverse complement.
CCTTTTCTTGTTTTATTTTCCTCAGCATAAAAAAAAGTCATAAAATTAAAATCTCCTCTGTATATAATTAACTGTCTAAAATGAAAATAGTTTTAGGAATTATTCTTCAACTAAACTATTTTTAAGAACTTTAGTAAAAATCTTATCTCTTTCAATTTATCCTTTACATGTTTATTTGTAAATTAAATTTTAATATTTTTTAAAAAACATTATCAATAATTAAAAGTAGTATTATATGACACAAATTATTTATCAAAAATCTAAAATATAAATTAAATATTCAAAAAA
>JAMLFT010003616.1:0-21602 GCA_026544285.1 Pachyrhizus erosus | reverse complement strand
TAAAATAATTAAAACTAAGATTAAATAATATATATATATATATATGTATATATATATTATATGTTGTGACAATGAAAATTAGTAAGAAAACTAAAACTATCTCCACAGCATTTTTTGTTGTCGTGATAAACATGTCTTGTTTTTTAGATAAATTTGACCATTTTTTATAACCAATTTTTTTCACGTCATATTTTTTATTTTCACCTTTTTTATTTATATATATATATATTATTGTTACCATTATTTTCTTTATTTATCACTTTTTTATTTTCTTATTTTTTTTCTTCTCTAGTTATCTTTTCAACATGAGAAGACAATCAATACCCTATAAGCAAATAGGGAAGTACCAACTACAATAAAAGATATATTTTGCTGGGTAATATACAATCAAAAGGGGTAGCATATATATCCTTTGAAAGATGAGAGAGATAGGGAATAAACAAAAAGATAGAAAAAAAATAATGTTATATAAATAAATAAATAAAATGGAAGGTAAAAATAAAAAATAAGAAAGAAAATAATTTGTTATAAAAAAATAATGTTAAAATGTATCAGATAAAAGATATGTTCATTGTAATAGAAAAACCTACTTTGGCACATATAATTCTCTAGAAATATAATATTTTAATAAATAATTAATTTTAATTATTAGATTTTAAAAAAATAATAATGAGAATAAAAAATAACTTAATCTCTCATTATATATAATTTAATTTAATTATTAATTATTTTATAATTTTTAATAATATGAGTCAAAAGCATTAAATAAATAAAAACTGTTGTCGGATCCAGAAAAAGAAAGTAAATGAGGCAAACATTTACTTTATTTTTTTAATGTTTTAATATTAGTTGTTAGACACATGATTTTAAATTGCATTTGTTGTTGCGATTGGTTACAGTTGCGACTGTTGCAATGCGGACTGTGATCGTTGCAACATGAAATTATTATCTTTGTATTGAATATAAAAATGATTTTTTTTTTCAATTATTCTAGTTATTGTTATATCTTTTATTTATAAGATGGTATAAATTTTTATGATTTTGTTTGTCTCAACATCTCATATGGTCACATCCATTTGATAATTGACATGTACTAGTTAAAAAATAAGATTGAAATCTAAATCTTTATCTTCTTTTTGACAAAAAAAATGGAATGAAACGTTGTCAAGGTTCCATTGCACCATCATTATGGTTCCATTACAATTATGTTGTGGATGATACATTATGATATTTTAGGTGATTGAAATTCACACCGCAATTACAGGCAATGCATTTGCAAAGAATTCTGCAATAACAATATTGTGGCCACAATTGTGACTGTGAACCGCGATTGAAAACGATGGTCAGCCATTATTTTTGTATTTCATTTATTATTCTTCTAATTAAAAATTAACCACCAAGAAAGAAAATATTTTGAGTGATGTATCGTATATATTTGAATAAATTGTAAGTTTAGCCTTTTTAATTTCTCATTCGCTGCTTTAATCCTTTTATTTTTTATCTTGCAATTTTAACCTATATTTTAAAAAATTTATAATTTTTGTTATTTATTTTTAATTTTTATATTTAATTAATTAAATTATTTTGTGATATTTTAAATGAATATTTTAGATCTAATTAAAGTTCAATTCAACTAAAATAAAATATATAAAAAATCAAAATTAGATAAAAATTACAAAGTTTTTAAGATGTAAGGACTAAAATCACAAACAATAAATAAGAAGAAGAAAATTGTGACTAAAAATTAAAAGAGAATAAAAAATATAATTTAGCCTATAAGTTTTAAAAATAATAGCAAGAATTTTTGTGTGTGTTTAGAATAGTTTCAGTTGAGATTCAGAAATTAATTCTACCACTTATGAATATCTATTTAAAAGATTAATTCATCCTAACAATATTATTTCATACATACATATGGGATATTAAATTCTGATGACATATTTAAAAACACAATTATGTGTTTAATTATATTACATCGTGTTGGTGGAAAGAGATGACTTGAACTATTATAAGAGAACCAAAATTAAAGAAATATGGGCATTAGTTTTTAAGCATGCTAATCAAAGATAATGCTTCCCCAAGGTTCTTGGCCTTAATGCCAATATACTCCTTCACACTCAAATAACGAAAACGAGGCAATGAGTTAAGAACCAAGGGAGAAACTACATAATCCATAGGGGGTCCATAGAAATAAGCCATTGAGTATCTTTGCCTTGTACTATTCACCATGACACGATGTAGTGCACAACGGAACCTTGAGTTGGACAAGATGTGAAGAATGTCACCAGTGTGAACAACAAGGGTGTTAGGGTGAGGGTGCACAGGAACCCATCCTGCTCCTTCCTTGAAGATTTGGAGGCCATTAGTTTGGCTTTGGTGAAGGATTGTAAGGAGGGAAGTGTCCGTGTGAGGGGCTAGGCCCATGGCTCGGTTAGGCTCAGGACAACAAGGATAGAAATTTAACTGAACAGCTTCACATAGATTGGTTGAACCAATCCACCTCTTTTGCTCCTCTGAAATCCCCAACAAGTTGAATATCATGTGTGTTAGTTTCTCAGCTAGCACCTTCATTTGCTTCTGGTAATTGTCCATTATGTTGCTGCACAAACACAGGTTTTTTAGACTTCAGAAGTCAGGGTTTTGCATAAGAACAAAACTTAAATAAGTTTCTTAAGCGTTTTTTGTGTTGTTTTTTAAGTAAAAGTTAAAGTTTTATCATAGTAATTTGTGTTGATTTTTTTTATAAATCTTTATTATGTATATCACTAGATGAAACGTTAATACTAATTTTAAAATAACACACTAAACACACATACTAATGCATCTAAATTTTGTATATAGGTATCTTGTAATGGACAAACTCAATTGGATCAAGTTTATATGTCTTTAATTCTTATGAATAAAAAATTTAAATTTATATAATTTATATTTAGTAGAAGTTATTTAATATTTTTTAGACAATTACTGTAATGAAATTTAAATATAAAACTTTGATAAATCATTTAAATTTTATTATTAGTTTGACTTTCATGAACTATAGAGATAATTTAATATCAGAAAAGAAAAACATTTACATATCAAACATTAATTTTTTGAAAGAGTTATAAAATTTTGTTATATGGGAAGGCGTATTTCGTCCTGCATCCGTTTGCTGTCAGACTTTATTTTTTATAAAACTACAATCAGACCTTATACTAAAGAGTTCAACTAAAAGCATGCTTGATAGAATCAACAGAATTAATATACCGGTCAGAAAGCCTTAAAATATGATTTTGATTTTACTCATTTTTGGTAGTTGAGATGTTGTATAACCTCGAACTGAAGGACTAAGAATATAATATTCAAAAAATATCTTTACTTACGGATTTAAAGCTAATCTAAATCCGTAACCTTAACTTTTACTAATTAACGGCGTATCAAATATAATTCATGTGATGGCATAAAAAATCTAATCATAAAGCTAATGAGGACAAAACTAACATTTTTTATTATTTTATCTTGGAAAGAGATGTGCTGAACACGAAGGCATGCTTGTCTACCATTTCCGTTGTTCAATGAGTTGTTTAAAATTCAAATTTATAGATAAGACTCTCTTATTCCAAGTAGAGACTTGAAAACTGAAACCAACAATATATTGTATTGTAATGGCTTCCATTCCGAGAAAAAAAAAATTGATGTTACCAAAGAAAGTCTCTATTAGCATATGATTGTCCACGTTGCATGGAAGTGCATGAGACTCTAACATTTGTACTTACCAAAATCGCGCATAGTCATTAGGCCAGATCTTTTTGGCATCATCACATGGAGACCCCATGATGGTGAATCCTTCATGCCACATGTGCTTAGGGAAAAATGGTGATATCCGAGCTCGGCCGTAGCCGGTGGCGCCGGCGGCGGATCTAAGGGCTTTCAATTTCCGGTCGGCAGGGAGGGCAAATAGTCTCTTTGCCTCTTCTTCAACCTCTTCAATAACACTCAATGGTATGCCATGGTTCTTTAATTGGAAGGCACCCCACTTCTCACAAGCAAGGCCTATTAGTTCCATGGCATCAGGATCCATGAGGTCAATGATGGGTATGGATGAACCAGCTCCATGATTATGATTACCATCTTCAGATTGTGGCCATGCATGGGAATCAGGTAAGGTCCTAATTGAAGAAAAGTCTAAAGGGATAATATGATGAAGGTGGAGAGGATGGTCCCTATAGGCTTCAGAAAGTTCAGAAAGAATGGTGGCCATTGCAAAATTACAAGAAAGCAAGCTAGAGAAGTTGGATGTGGTGGATTGATTAGAATTTAGAACTTAGGTATATAAATATTATAAGATCATATGTAGGTTAAAACCATAAAATTGGGTGAAGGTTGGCTATTGGACTATGTTGTGTCGGATTTTGGCTATGAAGGAATATGGTTGAGTAAGACAAAAGAAGGAACAAACAATTCTGAAAGATTGTGGAATCTCAAAGTCTTAAATATTAAAAAAGTAAGGGAGAAAGAAACTTTTTTATTTATTCCATGATAATGTTTCACTCATGCGGCAAAGGGGGAAAAGAACAGAAAATTTGATAGAGGATCCTTTTTGTTTCCCTTTAGTTTTTGTGGACAAAAATAGGACACGCTTTGTCTTATAGTAGGAAAACAAAATGAAGGAGGATTGGCTTATTCTGCCAAATAAAGAATTTACACGTGTTCGATTTTAATTTGATAAAAATGAATATTCAAGTATAATTTCACTATGATGCAATATCTGGCAGAATATGATATGAAAAAAAATGTTTGTGCATGATATATATATTACTATATATACTTTTTTTCTCTCAACAATCTTAGTTGAAACACGGGTTGACATTAAATATTGCTGACTTTTCTAATGTTAATGGCCTGCCACTTTTTAATGGAATATTTCATCCATTTGCAAATAATATATTAGTATTTTTTAATTATTATATTATAACTACAAAGTATTAAATGGCTTTTTCGATAACTATTTTATATTAAAGAATCTGTTTGATCATATTAACAGTTTTTTTAACTATAATTTTTTTATTCATTATATTTAAATTTAATATTTTATTTATTGAATTCAAATTCAATTTTAGTTAAATCAAAATAATGATATTTCTAATAAACTTTTAAATGCAAAACCGTAACTCATGGTGATGGTATTTAAGATTATATTAATACTAATTTTTTTTATGGATTTGTCTCACTAGTTACATTGATCCATGCTTAGGAAAAGTCATGGAGATCTCATTGATTGAGTGAATCTTGCAAAATTATGCAAGTGCCCCATATTGATACTTAGATATATTATTGAAGGCTGCCACTACCGGAGCATACGGAGAACTGTTGTACTACTAAGGCTTTGCCTCAAAAGAAAGGATGATTCCCATTTGCATGACATGGAGCTAGAAAGTTAAGGTGGGAATACTTTTGAGGTTGTATATATCAGACAATTATGCATATGTACATAATAAGACATTTCCATTTGTTGTATGTGGGAGTTGCAGGTTGACAAGATTTTGAAGCCTTTTTCTGCAGGGTTTTCAAAGATGCAAAGTGAAATCATTTAATGGTGAGTGATCTGACGGAAAATACGAGTGAAGTCAAGCAGAACATGATGAGGACAAAATAATTCAAATTAATATATTCAAAGTGAATCTAATGGAAAAATTGTGCTTCAAACTTGATCTTTCGATGTAATTTCCTAACGTTTAATAGTGTAGAAATGTATAGAATAGTTCCATTTTATAGTGTAGACATTTCTTGGGTTAGACTTTAAAACGTGTTACCATGATTACATTTCTGAATATTTTTTCTAAATTTACAACTGTACGCTTTTAGTGTTTTTCAGAAAGCTGTTTGAATATCTTCTTATTTATTTTATTTAAAAACAATAAAAATCTTCTTATTTATTTAACATCATTCATTAATTAAGAGGTTAAATGCCCGATTCTTTGATTCCAAAAGTGCGTCTCTCTCTCTCGCGCACTGTGTGTTAGAATTTAAGAGATGGTTTTTCACGTTAGAGTTTTTTTCTTCAGTGTAGATCTTAATCATGTCATGACGCCAACTTAAAATCCGAGTTTGAATTTTATGTTCATTGCCTGTTTGAGTAGGTCTTATAAAATAAATAATAATTGATTATAAATAAATTCGTTTAAACGAATTAATTAATTGTTGTAAAATTGAAAGTTAATTTTAATCGATAATCTTGTATATGGTTAATTACAAATATTTAATGAAAATCAGTCTTCAACATTTCAAGAAGAATTAACTTGTGTTGATGTAAACATGATATTATTTTCATGAAACAATTTAATATAAAATATTTATTTGTGTCTGTAAGAAAAAAAAAGTAAGATAAGAGTAGAAAAGAATAAAAGATTTATCCTAATCAACATTTGATGTGCATAATGTAATTTAGTCAATAACGATAAAAATTAGATTTAAATATATTTTGGTCTTTGATAAATTATCAGATTTTACATTTAGTCTATATTAATTTAATTTTGTTTTTGATTTATGATAAAATTTTAATTTTAATTTTAGTAAATATTGTTATTAGTACATTGTTAAATGCTAACATGTTTATTTCATTGATATGTGGACATTTGAGATGGAGTTTCACTTCACATGCACTATTGAGTTGACTATCCACATAAAAAATATCATTTGAGAATTAATTTAAAATTAATATTTAAATTATTTAATGATTAATAATTAATGTTTAAATCATTTAAAGGTTAAAAATTTAAGTAGAAAACATTATCGTTTTGCCCTTGATAGAAAGCCTTATCCACAAGAACCTGAGGCATACATGTCTTCGTCCCTCTTCTAACACAGTCTCATCTACGTTTAGAGGTAAAAAGGGATTAAGGTTAAGGATTTACGACCCTAAGCCTGTTGTTGTTAGCGGATAGGGTCTATGAAGGTGATGAGTAGGTGCTTTGAGTGAGTGTGAAATGGGCATCTTTGTGCTTGTGCCTCACGCATTTGCAATGGAGAAGGTTATGTGTGTGTGATGTTTACACATTTGGGTAAAGATCCTAGCTTGCAAAGGTTATGGTCCTATAAGTGAAGAAGGTGAAACATACAATTATACTTTTAACTCTTCTTTATTGGCCTTTTTTTTTTTTTGTTTTCTTTATGTTGGTTTGTGGTAGGGATCATATGGTGGCATCATGAATAAAGTAAAATTATTTTTTTGAGTTCTTTGATATGTGATCCCATTTTGAAGTATGTAGGTGAAGAAATAACACTATTAACAAGGTTAGACCTAAACATATGGTCATATTTCGAATTGGTTACAATTTTGAAGGTTGACCTAAATTGTATTGGTTAATTTAAATTATTGTGGAAAAGGCTTAATTCTAATGTTAAAGAGTTGGTAGATGGTTGGCTAATTAATGATCAAAACCACCATCATTTTATAGTAATTACTTCATTGTAAATGTAACACTAACACTTAACAAACCCCAAAGGAAAACAACTATTCATACTATCTCTTTCATCCTCTTTCTTTTAATGTTAATTTTGATTTGTTGATTTACAAGTTTTGTTTTAGTTCTTGAACAACTTTTGCATAAATTGACATTGTGTCTCTTTTTCTGTAATCATCTTCTTCAAGTATTTAACCTATTTGTCGCAGATACAAATTTTTTTCATATGATGAAAATTTCCTCATGTGTTGTAAGCTTCTACACCAACTCTTTTATTTGTGAAAGATAACCATTAACCTCTAAGTTCCTTCTACCACTTTATTTATAGATTTCTACAATACTTTGTTGAAAATAACACACAATAGAATAAAAAACCTAACCCATCATATAATTAAAACCATTTATGACAAAAATGTGATTTTCTTACATTCCAATAAGCACAACACTAAAATTTCATGCCTAGATTCTTCTCACATTGTCATGTTAGCAAAATCACTACATTTTGACACCTACAAACAATCCCACCAAACACTCATAAGGATGAAGACACTCCTAAAAATACCATGTTTGCCTCTTTGATTGAGGACATGTAACCTAGGCCAAGCATGACTCAAAAATGAAGCTTAGGAATAAGCTTTCTCTTGCAAACCTTAACTCTCATCTTCGACAAAAATATTTTACTAAAAATGTAACATCATATTTCAATTTTTTTGAAAATTATGTCATGCCATGGACAACTTATATGTTTACATGTCACCATTAATGGACATATCAACATTTAATAGAATACTAGTAACAATAAGGACTAAAACAATTTTAATTTTATATAGGACTAAGCAAAAATAAAATAAAATAGAGGGACCAAAAGCAAGATTCAATAATTTTTTAAGTACTAAAAATGTATTTAAGCCTAATAATTATATTAGAATGACAAAGTTACTTCTATGAAAGGTATTTATGACAATGACCAATGATTGCAAAGGTAATAGAGTCAATAATGGCAAATATAATAGTGCTAGTGATAGTAATAGTATAATGTTGATTAATGAAGACAATAACAATGACAGTGATAATGATGATAATAATAACTAGTGATGGAATAAATAGTAGTAATAATGACAATGATAGTGGTGATGAGTGTGATGATAGTAATTAAATATAACAATGCTGATTAGACTGATTATGATGATGCTAATGGTGAGAGTAGTAACAATGATGATTAGTAAAGGTGATAAAGGGGATAATGATTATAGTAATGACAATAATGTTGATGAGCTTTTAATAATAATAGTGATATACAATGATAGAAATATAAAAGGAAATAATAACAATATGAATAGTAGTTAGAAAGTATAGCATAAGGATGACAAAAGAAAATATGTTTATATCCAAATCTTATTTCCTTCTAGCATAACTTTGTTGTTAGAATAAAGTTTGAATTATTAAACAAGATAGAATATGTTAGTAAGTTTATTCTACTTGTTAATGATGGATTAAAATGGTTTTTCAAATTATAAAAATATCATTTTGGTGTATAAAATTACCAAATGTAGATTTTTAGCCTTTATTGTTATATTTTCATGGATTAAAATGACTATTAGATACTAGGTTAACCAAAGCTTATAATTTCAAAAACTAAATTAATGTATGAGTCTAATTACTTATTCTATCCTATATATCTCCTATATCCTAATTACCACAAGGGTTATTATTATTGAAGTCTTAAATAATGAAATTATAATAAACCTATAATTAAATATTTCTTTTTTATATAGAAAAAGATTATAATTATGGTCTTCTCCTAATTTTTAATCTACAATTTTGTTCTAATTATTTTTTTTCTGCGATTTTGGTCCCCATATTTTACTTAGTTCACAATTTTAGTGTCCTTATTTAAAAAATACAAACATTTGATGCCTTTATTTAGAAAATTTATAATTTGGGTACAAATTTAAATTTTTTTCCTACATATATTTCTTATAATTTAATTATTTAAATCATTTCTTGATGGTACCTTAAATGAATATATTAGGTTTAGGGTTCAATTGAACTAAAATAAAATAAACAAAACATAGACAAAAATTGGAAATTTTCTAAAATAAGGAGTCAAATGTTTCTATTTTAAAATGGAAGAAACAAAATTATGGATTGAACAAGATAATGAAACTATAATTGTATTTAAACCTTTCTCTTTTTTTTTTGGTGTAATTGTAATATGTTCATTTAAGGTACCTTAAAAAATAATTTAGGCTTAGTTGCACATTTTACCATCCAACTATAATTATTTTACAAATTTTACCTCTTAATTTTTTCCACACATTTTACCATTATTTTTCTTAATTTTTGCTCATTTTACAAATCCTTTAAGTGTGTGATGAATTGCTAACATGTCCCTAAAATTTACTTTTTGTCACCAATTTTTGCAAAATGTTGTTCTGTTATCAACACTATTGTAAAATGCATGAAAATTTAAATACATGATAATAAAATGAACAAAAAAAAAGTGTAAAATTCACAAACATCAAAGGGATACATGAAGACAAGCTAAAACAATCAATATACCAATTAAAAAAGAACATTGACCATTATCTTTCTTTGCCATAAACCAAGTCCATATGTCATCTTTATCATCTCAATGCACCATCGAAGTTGAAGTTAAAGGGACACCCGAAAACAACATATTGTTACACAAAATTTAAATGGATTATATCACATCAGGTGAAAAAAAAAGACGATGGAAAGAATGAATCATTTCTTTCTAACCAAAGAACAAAACTAGATATAGAGATTTGAGATACCATTAGATAAGATCCCAAAACAACCATATCATGCATATAAATTGCATTTTAAATTTGAGTTGTCATTGGATAAGATATATATAAGTTATTATCTTCCTCAATGGAAACATAAATAAACATAATACATAAGATATCTCATAAACCTAAGACAATACTCTTTTTTCACATAAATTAACTCGAGTTGGCTAGTTATCCAAAATGACTTGCCATGCTAATGCAATCACCTTGAGTGGAACATAACTCTTCCAAAAACATTTAAAGATTTAGGGTTGAGAAGAATGAACTCCCTAAGGGTAGTTGAGACAACAAAAATGTATAAATTGATTCAATTGTATAAGGGCCTAAGGACACATCTTTCCCTATGCATTAATTTGGAGAACATTCACATAATAAAAACAAAAGGATCAACAATATTTAGCATATCTACCAACACCCTTTTTGCTACACGAAAGACCCCTCATTCACCTCCATATCCAACACCAATTATCATTAAATCACTTTCTCTTTATTTTAGCTACATAGGCATCCTTATCAATTGAGACTTGGAACAAGTGAGGGAAAGAATGTTTTAGACTAGCATTACCAATTAAATATTATGCAAAATCAAACCTACTTCTTAGTTTTGACATTTCTTGGTATGTGATTAACACTCTCTAACAAGAATAAATCTCTCTATCAAATTGAACTAGAAGTTGTCCACATAATGTTTATGGGTAGAACTTTTATAAATAGATATCAAACATCTTTAAGATCTATAAGAAATTGACACCTCTATTTAGCAAATAAATTTAACTTAAAAAGTTTAGGTTGTTTAAATCTCTACAACATTTCGATTGGAAATTTTTATTATGGAAAACCCATATAATTTTGAGGCTCATCTCCACCACACTAATAAAAATTTATTTGTAGCTCTTTTCAAAAATATTTGAGACATTTTTTAGCATTTTAAAAAATGAGTGATAGTATAAAGGCAAACTAGATAATACAAAATTTATTAGCATAATGCGATAACCTAAAGACAATTTTTTCTTCCATGTTACTAACTAATAGAGAATATTTTTTTTTCTTTCTATAATTCTGTTTTCCAACAACTATTTCTTACAAATTATAATTTGCAAGAGTGTCAAATATATTTATTGTGCTAAAAAATATAAAAAGTGTTTTCATGAATATAAATCTAAATGCGTTGTTAGATGAAGAAAAAAAATCATCATCAAGATAACTAACTATTGTTAAAAGTTATATTCGTTAGATTGAAGAACATAGGTGTAATGTACTTAGGGTGTTCAAAAGAATTGATCTAAACTAATTTAAGTATAGATTGAACTGAACTAGAAAAATGGTTCGGTTAACCAAACTAAAATAAAAAAATTATTCAGGTGAACAAAATTGAACTATTTTTTTTAATTTAATGAATTGCATTATACATTTTCCAATTGAACAATTTTCTTTTAGAAATTGGACTGATTTAATTAATTGAAATGCATTGTTATACACACTAAACAAGGAGACAAAAAATTTCTCTTTATTTCTTTGAATTCAAATTCATCCACAAATTCATGCATTAACAACCTACAACCATCATCCTTTTATAGGAAAATCATATCCAATAAACTAATATAAATATATAACTCTTAGTATGGGAGTAAACAAACCATTATGATGTTGCCATTTGTTTAAGTAATGCAATGTGAATTTTGATCTATTGGGGTGCATTCTTAATATTGAAGAAATATTCCATAGTCAAACTTTCTAATTTAGATTTTTTGTTACCAATAAAATAACATATTTGAAAACTCACCTAAACGAATCAGTGGCTTCAAGTGCTAGTTAGAGGATGACAATCTAATGTTTTTTTTCAACTCTCATAACATTTGGCAATGCACTACACAACTATTTTACCATTTCAATATTTTAAAATTGAACTAAAAGTTTATTTACTTTAGTTTTTGATTAAAAAAAATAGTTTTAAAAAATTAGTTTGGTTCAATGTTTCGTTAATTTAGTTAAATTCGGTATTTTTTTAAACACCTTTATTATGAACCCAATGGATAAGGTGTGGGTTAATATGTTTGGGTAGATGTAGAAGTTTATATGGTTCAGTCAACTAATCACCAAGATCACTATGCTAATTTGAAAGAATTGTTTGAGAAGGTTATGGGTTTCAATTTGAAACTTAATTTGTTGAAATGTTGATTATATGTCCTAACAAGGAAGTTTCTAGGATTCATGCTCACCTGAAAAGGAATCAAGATTAACCTTGACAAATGCTTCACCATATTAAATCTAAGGAGTCCAACTAATGTGAAGGAGGTTCAAATGCTAATTAAAAAAATAACTTCACAGACTCAATTTATAGAAAAATCTTGTGACCAAACATTTCCTTTCTTTTAGTGCTTGAGGAAAAATGATCAATTTATGTGGTAAAAACAATATGAGCAAGCCTTTTCATAGTTGAAGACGTTTTGGCTAGCTCTCCCATTTTGAAAAAACTATAGATAGATTTATCAATTTCAATTTACATGTTTTCCTTGAATAGGGTGATAAGGTTTAATTACATGAAAAAACCATAAGAAAGATTTAATTTAATTCTTCAATTTTCCTTTAAGCTCAATGTTCAAAGGTTGTGTACCCTTCTAATTCATGTCCAACCTTAATAACTTGAGGATTAGATATTGGTTCTCAAGTTGTTAGTCTGGTTATGTCATTATTCTTGATTACTGACTTATTGTGATACAACATATTTTACATTTGATGAGTTGAATAATTAAAGATAGTAACAAAAGACATGATCAAGCTTGGAATTCTCCAACTACTCAAGTAACTGTCTCCTAGCACAAGGGATATAATCCTCCTCCAATATCCAACTACAAGATAGAATACACAAAAAAAACTATCTATAGGATATCTTCAAACAACTTCTAAGAATTTTCTCTTATTAGAATAAAATTTCTTTAAATAAAAACCTATATATATAAATTGAAGTGTATAAATTGATGTTAACTTTTGAAACAAGTTTAATTCATTTTATCTTTTTATTTTCTTATCCTATAATATTGCTTCTCAAGAAATTTATCTAATCAAGATAAGATTTTAAGTGAGCAAAATCCAACCCAAAATAGTCTTTAATTATTTGTATCAAAATACTAATTATATCTAGCAAAAACAAGTAATGATATTATTTGTATGTAAGAATAGAAAATTAATAGAATTATTGGTTTGGGACCATATTTCATCATTTTAATCAAGTAGTTTTTTAACTCATACTTTAAACACAATTATGATAATTAATCACATGTAAAAAATGTGGGTATTTAATTATTAGAATCTTTGCAAATAAAAGAAATAAAAGAATTATTGGATCATAAGATGAATTAAGACCCTCCAAAATTTTGATTTATGTAAAACAAATATTAATTTTAAATTATATGTCTTATTGATAATAGATAAAAGCTAAGTTTCTATTTGCATTTGTCTAGTAAACAGTAGCACAATCAAAGACTTTATTTAATAATTTATTATGTCTTAGACTTCATATAATTTGTTGAAGAAGAAGCAGAAGAAGAAGAAAAAAAAGCTTGTTGGAGAAGCTACTTAGTACCTCAAAAGTTGTATCAACACAAGTTGCAAAGTACTCAAGTGCTTCGAAAGTGATGTCATTGTTGACAGAATATATGAAGTACAAAAATACAAGATAAACAAACTACTTTTTCAGCTTAGTTTGACAAGTTATTGACATGTATTAAATATCACATCAAATGCATTAACTAATACTCAACAACAAACACAAAAAGAAGGTCGTTTACTTATAACAATCATCTCACCTCCAGACCTATAAATAAAAATAGTTTTGAAGAAGCTTATGTCAGAGAAGAAGAATTGTGCAAATAAAATTTCAAATATGTATCTAATTTCTTGTTTAGAAATTAACTGTAAAACTAAACTCTTAATTCATTTGTGTGTCTCAAGAATGGTGACTTTAAGCATAACCTATATATCTATTTGTCTAAAAATTATAAGTTAGTGAGTCCATAAGCTTTAAACACAAACCTTAAGATTATGTTTGAAGGTTTAAGAGGCCTTGGACCTATTTAGGTTTAAAAACCTAGTTTATCAAATGATACAAAACATCTTTCTTTTACAATTTTCAAAAAGGTTTATAAGAGACACAATTCAAATTTCCTTCTTGTGCTTTCCTATTTTCTACAAGAATAGTTACCTTTTTTAAAAACCTTGATAGTATAATTATAGGATAGGAAAGTGATATCTTGTTACAACACAAGAAAAATCTCCAAGCTCAAAAGCTTTAAAAAAAAACCTTACGTTCTAAAAATCAATAATGTGCTAAATTCGAAATCCTATCTAACAAATCATGTCTCACTTCTTTAAAACTGAACTCATATGGATAGGGAATTTAGGTAGTTTATACAATGTCCTAAAATTTAAAATTATTATCAGTGCATACTGAATAACGAAATCTATTTCTCAGTAATAGGTTTCCATGCAACAAGGTAAAGTTTGAATTTTGAATTGATTGAAGGTTCTTTCAAAATCTCATACAATTAATATATATACTAAACCCATTTTTTTTATCTACTTAGTAGCCTAACCATGAGTTAAGACTATTATTAATCCATTTTATCCACTTTCCATAGACTTCAAGTTGAAATCAATTGATCTTAAATAATGATGCCATTATCTTCAATAACTCTTATCTTTTATATGAGTGCTTCCCTATGCTTCAAAATATAACAACCTTAATGAAACACCCTTAATTTTATACCTCAAAATTAAAAATAATTTATCTCTTTAAATAGTGATTTATTGTGAATTAAGGAAAATTAGCCCTATAATTAGTGAAAAATGAGAAATCAAGGCAAATAGTGAAAAATGAATTATTGTAGCATTACGTGATATTAATATAATGAGTAATTAACTTCATCAATCAAGGAAAATTAGTATTAATAAAGTCAACAAAAAAGTAACTATTCTAGTAAATAAGTCAACTCATTAATGAGATTGTCATAATTAACTCAAATCTCAATAAACTAGTAGAAGCAAAATATAGTTACATAAAATATAGTTAACTAAGTAATAGAGTAATGACATATGATTAAAAATAAAAATAACTAAGATTAGTGTCTTAATTAAGGAATTAAGAAAGAATGTAGATCAATTAAAAATTAGATGAACCCATTTTAATTGTGTCCAAATAGGCACAACAAGCCCCACAATCCTAAGGCAACATGAAAAGAAGGAGTGAGTAACATCCTGCTTTTAATATATATATAATAAAATTATAATTTTTAAATTATGAATTTTGCTTTCCTCATTTAAATCTTTTTGTTTACCCCAATTAAGGTTTAGAATTTTAAATTCTATAAGAATTAGTATCAAGAAGATAATATGGAGAGAGATAAATTATAATTAGCTAAGTTGAGTAAAAAATAAGCTTAAATAATAAAATAAATAAATAGAAATAGTTTGATTTTTAAATAGATAATAGATTTTTGATATTTAAGATAAAATAAAAATAAAAGAAGAAAAGAATAAAAATTAGAGAATCAGAATCTAAAGTTTTAGAAGATAGAAATAAAACTTTATTAATTAATTAAATATAAATAAATAAATATTTAGAAAAATGAAATAAGTAAATTTTATCAAAATAAAATAAAGTTTTGGCAAAAACAAATAGGAATTGAAAAAGAAAAATATAAAACTATTTTATAAGAGTTTAGGAAAAATTAGAAATCAAAAATAATAATTTCAAATAATTAAATGAAAAAATAAAAAGAAAAAGGAAATAAGAAAAGAAAAGGGGGAAAAAGAAAAAAATTGGCCCGAGTTCGAACCCATGACCAAAGGGAAAGGGGGAGGCTCGCGTGTCGTCTAGGCTAGCCTTCCTAGACATAATAAAAATGCCGTAATTTGTATATGTATTATACAAAATAAATAAAACACGAAAGTGGAAAAAAGAGGAAAAAATTGGGGTGAAGCAAGTTCGAAGATGTGACCTAGAGGTGGATAGGAAATAGGTAAGCAAGGGTTGTCATTTGACCTCTAGGCCCATCGTTGAGAAATTATATGGATAAAATCCTTTTATTATTTCCTTCGCCACCTTCTTCCTCTTACTTCTCCTTCCTCGAGCCTCAAATTTCTACACACTGCCATGGACGCCGCCTCACCCCATACTCCTATACTACTACCCTACAATGTGTCTAACCTCACAGCTGGCCTTCTATGAATTTAATAAGCTAAAAATCGAGCACTGGGACTCTATAAATATTGGTTGCTACAAACAAGTAAAGGAAAAAAAAAAAAAGAAGCCATCGATGAAGAAACCCAATCTTTTTGATTTCATACTCAATTCGAGCCCCATTTCCCTCATTCAAATTCTGAACAACTTTGTATTGGTTCAAACTCCATTCGGGTGCAATTCACTAAGAAAAAAGAGGAAATAATCAAATTTAGCAGCTTTGTCAAAAAGTTTAGAATACTCGTTGGAAACTCAAAATTAAGGTAGGAGGAGTTATTTTTCTTTCAAATTTGATTGCTAGAAACATTATATGTTGTGTGAATTTGGTTTTCTAAAAGTTTAACACTCTAAAATCAACAAATTCTCTAAAAACGATTTGCAAGCGAAAGCTTCAAATTTTGAAACTCGAAGAACACCATTCTTGTTGTTTGTCCTATTTTGGGTCAAATTATAGGCAGAATGAACATTGTTAATGATGTTCGAAGCATTCTGGTTAAGAAATGTCTAGAAATGATAAGAAAAGTTGAAAATCAAATTTGAACAAAACTTCCGTTTTTCTGTTTTTGTTCTTGGGTCTAATCACTTCCAATTCTATTGAATACCTTTTAATTTGATAAAGTCTGATTGCATATGATTTGAAATTGATAAAGTAAACTCAACACAAGAAGAAAAGGAAGAATTGGAGAATTTGAATCAAATTCAAGCCAAAAGGAAACCTTTAATTTAAGATGTTGAAGATGAACTGGTCAAATGACCATTTTGCTCCTCAAGGTGGAAATTACTAAAATACTCAGACTAAAAATGTGAAATTTTGTTGTTTGATTTGTTGTGATTTAGGCAATGGATAAAACATGAATTTTACTCCAATACTACAATACACTAACAGTATTGATATGCTATAAAATTTATCAACATTAAATTTTTATGAAAATTATCAAATTACCCTTAGATTAAAAAAATTTAAAATTTTACTATTTTGGTCATTCCCAAACAAAGGAAGAGATAACCAAGGTATTTTACATTTATATTAAGTAGACTTACAACCTTCATAACTCATAAGTATGATGAACATTCATTAAAAGTATAATTTTATGGAAATGACCAAAATGTCCCTAGTTATTTTCTTTAAGAAACCTTTGTAATTCTAAGCAATTTTTTTAATTCAACAGGCTTTACACTCTTAGAAATCTGTCTTATTATAAATGTTGAATTCAAAATGAAAAATTTCAAGAAGTTAATAAGACCAAAATACCCTTTTTATAAGAAAATTACCAAAATACCCTTTTTATAAGAAAATTACCAAAATACCATTTCATAAAAAAATTATCCAAATTGATTTCAAACTGAAATTTTAATATCTCATTCCCTCTATATGGATAACCATCTTTCAATATATATATGTGTGTGTGTGTGTGTGTGTGTATGTATGTATGTATGTATATATATATTATAGAAAGAAATTTTTAAAGAAAAACTATAAAAAAAAACCATTCTACCTTTTTCCTTGTTTTAGAAATTATTCTTTTGACTTATGAATGAATCCTTAGTTAAAATTCTACTATTTAAATTAGTTAGCCAAAGTGAAATGCGACAAAAATAGATAGAAAAATGAGAGGAAAAGATAGAAAGACAAATTATAGTGCAAAAACACTAGAAAGACGATTTTTCCCTTTCCTCATTTTTTGATTATTATTCTTGAAATGCGATTAAATTTCTCCATTGAATTGAAATATTCATTAGTTAAATAAATTTGAATATGGAGAAAGATGAATTTGCACACAAACTTAAGGGGCTTGGAAAAAGACTGTTTTGCCCTTGTTTTGTCATTTTGATATATATTATTTGATTGATGTGATCTTTGATTGTAGTTTTAGTCTCCTATATTGTTTGATTATTGAATTGATAATAGAGGTAAAATTTACAACCTTTACTAATAGTAGAGGGATACATAAATAATGATAAATGTCTTTGTGAGACAGTAAATTACGCAGATAACCCTAGGGTAGGAGATGAACTGAGAAACTCTCAGACAATGAGTGAATAACATCCACAAAGCAAAAATGAAAGAAAGATGTTATACAATGATATTATGAAATTAAACATCAGTACCACAAAAGGTTGATAAACGAAGAAAGGAAGGTAGAATGGGTCAGAATCCCTAACGAGTGAGAAATAAACACGAAGATTACAAGGGTTGACCACAAAAGGTACCTAAGGAATGTACACAAGCTTTGGTGAGTCCTTGGGAGTAGATAAAGTGTCAAGTTGTGAACCGCTTAGAGTAAAGAGGGTGTCATAGAACCGGCTTGGCGTCCCCAACAAAGCAAAGCATTACCAAGATTCAGTTGAGAGTATCTTGGACCTAGTACTAAGCAGGATATGTACTCCCAATCATCAACCCATAATGCAAACTTGGATCATTGTTGAAACGCTCATGTAAGTCCTTCCAAAGTTAGTAGTTATGAAGGCTATGAAGGTCCTTAAATCGAGTAGAATCCCTAATTAAGCTTATTACGAATAGATAAGTGTCAAGATAGATAGGGATGATATATATATGTGTGTCTTTGTTTAAGGATAGATGACTCACTCCTACAACTTTCACATTTTAGATAAAGATGGAAGATGAGTTTCAACCCCTGTTTCACCTGACAATAAAACCCTTGGAGGGACAATGGACATATGATAGGACTAGTGGAGACGATACATTCATGGGCTATGTCAGATTCACCTTTAGACCTCCAAACGTCATAGTCCCATGGCAGTTCCATCACATAGACATTCTAGTAATACTATCTCAGACACCATCACCTAGATTTATAGATGTTTTTGTAGTACATCAACACACTTAGACATCTCCACGTCAACAGTCATCAATAGACTTAGTCCCAACAGTTGGTCAAGGCAGAAGAGAAGAATCTCTTGAGGAAGAAGATCTTTCTAAAGGATCTGGCTAGGAACTCTTGGGATAAGTCTGATGTTGTAGACTATCTTAGACTTTATCTTTTGTTTAATCTGTTAGTTAAAATATTTCGGTAATGTAATATCTACACTTATAAATGACCTAACTTATATATCAATTTGGGTATGTTATAATTAAATTAAAGTTACTTGGATGTGTATGTAATATTTAGATTTCTTTCAAATTATAACCCTTAGCAAATTTAGTTTTAAAATTACTTGAAATAAAATACCTAGAAAGATAATTCTTGAAATTAAATGGATAAAAAAAGGACGTTACAAGCCCTTCCCCTCATTCTGGTATAACAAAAATTTAGAAGAAAGGAGAGAGTTTTGAAAGAAAAAAAAATCTCTAAATTCCCTTATCTCCTTTGTTTTCTCATCCCTTTTACCATTATTTTAGTGTTAAGCTTCCACCTTTTGAATTTTTCCACTTGTATTTCCACTAGGAGAAGGCACTAGAAGCTTAAAACTTTATCTCTTTCTCTACTACCATCTTGTTTCTCCAAAATCCTATGGTAAGGAAAGAGGTTTCTGACTCTTATGGGTTATTATTCCTTCTTAAGGAAGTTTCATGTCTTCCTTTGTGTTAAGAGCTTGTGATTATATGAAGTTCAAGCTTTGAACTTTGAATGCTTTACTCTCTTGTTACCATTATGAATTGTTGTAGCTACCATGTCTAAAAATAGTGCATATTTTCAGGTTTTGGAATGCATAAAATGATGTATTTTGAGTTCAATGTGTTGGTGGGTCAAAGCTCTAACTTTGGTGTGTGTGATCATGTTTTGGAGTTGAAATAAGCTTAAGAGACATGTTTTTATATTTGTAGGATTGCATTTTTCTACTCCTATTTTCCATTTAAAATATGTTTTGGAGTTATTAAAATTCATGTGTCTTAGTGCTCTTAAGTCGAAGATAATTTAGTTGTTATATTCTATCAAATCGATGTGATTAACATGTTTCTTAATAGTTTAAAAGTCATATTTAAAAAATTTTGTGGTTGCTATCCCTATAAATAATAGAGGACTTTTCTTGTTGTTGAAGCTCAAAAATGATGTTTGTCATGTTAGAATGGTTGGGTTTCCATGCGTTAGTCTTGGGTAATTAATTTTGAGTGTTTGGAGTTGTACAAATGATGTATGGAACATGCGTTTGTGGGTTTTTATAGGGAATTATGGGATTTTTTTTATCTTAACCCTCTTTTCTGTTGTTTTCATGTGTCTTCAAAGCTTTATAATGCTTGAGTATAAACATTATAATGTTGGGAATAATTTGATTAGTGTTTTTGTGTCACGAGAGCATGAAAATGTGATTAGCTAATGCTTGAAATTGTGACTTGTTTAGTGGCTGCACTATTTTTATTATACACAATAAAGTTCCTAATTGATAATACTGGACATTCAAAGTATAGGTAATACGTTTACCTGAGTGTGCTATGTGATTTTGTGATATGAGCATGATTTGACCGTTATGGAGCATGTGGTAATGTACCAATTATTGCTTCTTTACTGCAGAAAAATTCACTGCACTTTAGACTATATTTAATGTTAATGGATAATTTAGATAAAGTTTAGAGGTAAAAAGGTGACATTTTGAGATGTTTTACTTACTTGAAATGAGACATTTTGAATAGAAATAAGTTGCTACCCTGTTTCAATTTACTCTTCAAAATAGTGAATTTTATCAAGTTAAAGTGGGTAAAATGATGAAAATTTAGTACCCAACCAATAGTATATAACTTAGATCTAAATTTTGAAGATGTTTTCAGGTCAAATTAATAAGATATGACCACTTTTTGGAAGCCTTAATGGTCTAGTGCGGGAATGAGATTTTGAGTTGAAAAATTACTAAATTTTGGTCTCTAATGTTCAAATAAATTATCTAATATCCTTTTGAGGTGGCTTTCTATTTTGAATTTTGAAATTTTTAAAAATTAAAATCAGTTTTAATTTTGAGTTTTTAATTTTTAATTAATTTGGTTTTTTTTCTTTTTAACTTTTAAAAAGTTAGTACAAATTGGATATGAATAAAATGAGTCAATCATTTTATCTTATGTTGTTTCACTTTGAAGTAAGACAATATATAAAATATAAACACATAAAATTAATCAAAAATAAAAAATAATTAATCCTACTAAAAATAATAAAA
>JAMLFT010003615.1:0-21603 GCA_026544285.1 Pachyrhizus erosus | reverse complement strand
AAATAAAATAATAAAAATATTAAAAAATTAATAAAATAAACGCATGATCTATTATTATCAATGTCTTATATAATAAACGAAATAAAATTAATAAAACCTATTTCATGTGAAAAAAAGATAAAAATAATAAAAGTTTCTTATGAGTGTATTTAGTAAGATACTTGAAGAGTTTATAAACTCATTTAACTAATTTATATGTTATTTTGATCAAATATATATGGAAGAAGATAAATAAAAACATAATAAAAATTTATTTCATATAAAAAATAAAAAAATAAATTTAATAAATATGTTTTAAAAAAGAAATGAAATATAATAAACTAAAGTTGTTATTCTAAAAATATTACTTAAATTAGTATCTAAAAAATGACTTATTTACTAAATAATATTGATCAAATATTTTTTAGTTAATAAAAAAATATAAAAATAGTTGAAATAACGAACACTACTAATAAAATAAAATACACTCTAAGCCAAATGTTCATTAATAAAAGATAAATTAAGATTACTTAATATGTTTTCAATTTCTTAAATTTAGAATACATTTAATTTTGATTCTTTAAATTTAAAATTTGACTTTTTAATCGTGTAATTAAAAATATATATTTTAATCTCTCTCTCGAGGCTTGTATCATTTACTTATTGTGAATATATCATATTACCAAACTACATTGGTTGTGTCATGCAGGAATAACTCACAATAAACGAAAGTTTGTGGGAAAAAGGGTCCAAATTTGTAGAAAGAAAGCTTAAATAGTGTGAAACTTAAAAAAATGTTAATTATACATTATTTTTTTCTTTACATACTAGTTAGGAAGATTTTTAATAAATGGCATAATTGTGAAATTAAAGGTGAAATTATTAAAAAGAGAAAGTAAAATATCGTTAAAACTAGAAATCATAAATGTATTACGTAAGGGAAGCCTCAAAACATGCAGCAGGCAAAGTAAAGGTATGTTGTAAGTGTTATTACAAAATAAATAATATTCAATAGTTGTTATAATAGTATGTTAGGGTCATAAATAAAGTGAAAAAATTATATTGGAAAAATTCCCTATGTTTAAACGATAAAAGATCACAAGGCCAGAAGGCCTGGCCAAGCCTGGACGTTTCCTCAGTGCGCAGTGCGCAGTGCGCAGTGCTCAGTGCTCAGTGCTCAGTGGCAGTCTCTCTACTAACAAATATACATACATTCACTCACTTCCTTTCTCATTTTCATTTTCATTCCCATTCCCACAAAATGCGACTCCTTCTTTCCTCTCTGCTCTACCTCTTCCTCTTCCTCCATTTCCATTTTCACTTACTCCAAGCAGCGCACATCTCAGAGCTCCGCGCTCTACTTTCTTTCAAAGAGTCTTCCATAACCGATGACCCCACCCATTCCCTCTCTTCATGGAACTCCTCCACTCCTTGCAACTCCTGGTTCGGCGTTAAGTGCGACTCGCTACGCCACGTCACTTCTCTCAACCTCACCTCCCTTTCTCTCTCCGGCACCCTCTCCGATGACCTCTCCCACCTCTCTTTCCTCTCCTACCTCTCCCTCGCTGATAACAAGTTCTCCGGCCCCATTCCACCCTCTCTCTCCTCCCTCTCCTCCCTTGCCTTCCTAAACCTCTCCAACAACGTCTTTAACGCCACCTTTCCTTCCCACCTCGCCCGCCTCTCCAACCTCCAAGTCCTCGACCTTTACAACAACAACATGACCGGTCCCCTTCCCCTCGCCGTCGCCTCCATGCCCCTTCTCCGCCACCTTCACCTCGGCGGCAACTTCTTCTCCGGCCAGATCCCTCCCGAGTACGGCACCTGGCAGCACCTTCAATACCTTGCCCTCTCCGGCAACGAGCTCGCTGGCTACATCCCTCCGCAGCTCGGAAACCTCACTGCCCTCCGCGAGCTCTACATTGGCTATTACAACACTTACTCCGGCGGCATCCCTCCTGAGATTGGAAACCTGTCACAGCTTGTCCGCTTTGACGCCGCCTACTGCGGACTCTCCGGCGAGATTCCGCCGGAGCTTGGAAAGCTTCAGAATTTAGACACTCTCTTTCTTCAAGTGAATGCGCTCTCCGGCTCGCTCACTCCTCAGCTTGGGAACCTCAACAGCCTCAAGTCAATGGACCTGTCCAACAACATGCTCTCCGGAGAGGTTCCGGCCACTTTTTCAGAGCTCAAGAATCTCACTCTGTTGAACCTGTTCCGGAACAAGCTCCATGGCGCTATTCCCGAGTTCGTCGGAGAGTTACCTGCCCTCGAGGTGTTGCAGCTCTGGGAAAACAACTTCACTGGTAGCATTCCTCAGAGTTTGGGAAAGAATGGGAGACTCTCACTCGTTGATCTGTCTTCGAACAAGTTGACGGGGACACTTCCTCCCGACATGTGTTACGGGAACCGTCTTCAGACTCTGATAACTCTCGGGAATTATCTCTTCGGTCCCATTCCGGATTCGCTTGGAAAGTGCGAGTCTTTAAGTAGGATTCGCATGGGGGAGAACTTTTTGAATGGTTCTATTCCGAAGGGCCTATTTGGACTTCCGAAGCTGACTCAGGTTGAGCTTCAGGATAATCTTCTCACGGGTCAGTTTCCCGAGGGTGGTTCCATTGCTTATAATCTTGGTCAGATTAGTCTCTCTAACAACAAGCTCTCTGGGCCGTTGCCACCCACCATTGGGAACTTCACTAGCATGCAGAAGCTTCTTTTGGATGGCAACAAGTTCTCGAGTCGAATCCCTCCTCAAATTGGGAGGCTCCAGCAGCTTTCAAAAATTGATTTTAGCCATAACAAGTTCTCGGGCCCCATTGCTCCTGAGATTAGCCGCTGCAAGCTTTTGACCTTCATTGATCTCAGCGGTAACGAACTCTCTGGTGATATTCCAAACGAGATTACTTCCATGCGGATATTGAATTACCTTAACCTTTCAAGAAATCATCTAGTTGGGTCCATTCCAGGGTCCATTGCATCTATGCAGAGTTTAACTTCTGTTGACTTTTCATACAACAATCTCTCTGGTTTGGTTCCTGGCACCGGGCAATTTGGCTACTTTAACTACACCTCTTTCTTAGGGAACCCTGAACTCTGTGGCCCTTATTTGGGTCCTTGTAAAGATGGGGTTGCCAATGGCCCTCGACAGCCCCACGTTAAAGGCCCTCTCTCTTCTTCTTTAAAGCTGTTGTTAGTTATTGGGTTGCTTGTGTGCTCCATTTTATTTGCTGTTGCGGCAATAATCAAAGCCCGGGCTTTAAAAAAGGCCAGCGAAGCACGAGCATGGAAATTAACTGCATTCCAGCGGTTGGACTTCACCGTTGATGATGTTTTGGATTGCTTGAAGGAGGACAACATAATAGGGAAAGGAGGTGCTGGCATTGTGTATAAAGGGGCAATGCCGAATGGGGATAACGTTGCTGTGAAAAGGTTACCCGCAATGAGCAGAGGATCTTCCCATGATCATGGTTTCAATGCGGAGATTCAAACATTGGGGAGGATTCGACACAGACATATTGTTAGACTGTTGGGTTTCTGTTCAAACCACGAGACGAACCTCTTGGTGTACGAATACATGCCTAATGGAAGTTTAGGTGAGGTTCTTCACGGCAAGAAAGGGGGTCACTTGCATTGGGACACCAGATATAAAATTGCTGTGGAGGCTGCAAAGGGCCTTTGCTATCTACACCATGACTGTTCACCACTCATTGTCCATCGAGATGTTAAATCCAACAATATCCTTCTTGATTCCAATTTTGAAGCACATGTTGCTGATTTTGGGCTAGCTAAGTTCTTGCAAGATTCTGGAACATCTGAATGCATGTCTGCTATTGCTGGTTCATATGGATACATAGCTCCAGGTAATATATTGAAATTCAACATAATTGATGATTTATTTGTTGAACTAATGTGAATAATAGCCGTTTGTTTCTGATATATTTCCATGTAGAATCCTTATCGGTCGGAGTTTGTCTCATTTCACTCAACATCATTGATTTAGGCCTAGAAGTGAACTGTAGATACTTCTGTTGGGTTTGGTGTGCCTAATTAATTAATAAATGCTAACATGCTACGTTGCCTACCTTGACTCATTTTTTTTCTCATCAAACACCAATGATTTGTCCTCTAAATTAGCATGCTTCAAATTACTATTACTATTTAAAGAAAATGGTAGCTAACTGTGTCCTTTGAGTCTTGATCATAGCCCCCAACCTATAATTAGGCAAGTCCTGTGGTTATAGGTTAGAGATGTTCACAATTGGAAACTAAAAGATGGTGATTAATTGGCAGCATGTACGTCAAAGTAAATAGATGGCAAGTTCCTTTGGTTTTATCAAGAATTGACTTTATCTAATTTGTTTTCAATTAATGTGGCTACTTTATGTTTGTTTATAGTCGTTGATTTATATTGAGATTTTGACTGCAGAGTATGCCTACACCTTGAAAGTTGACGAGAAAAGTGATGTGTACAGCTTTGGGGTGGTTCTTTTGGAGCTTGTAACAGGCAGGAAACCTGTTGGGGAATTTGGTGATGGTGTGGACATTGTGCAATGGGTGAGAAAAATGACTGACTCAAACAAGGAAGGAGTTCTCAAGGTTCTTGATCCTAGACTTCCCTCAGTTCCACTTCATGAGGTGATGCATGTTTTCTATGTAGCCATGCTATGCGTGGAGGAACAGGCAGTGGAACGACCAACTATGCGTGAAGTTGTTCAAATCTTGACCGAGCTTCCAAAGCCACCAAACTCAAAACAGGGAGATTTAACAGTCACGGAGACCTCTTTGTCATCAACGAACAGTTTAGAGTCTCCAACCACGGCATCTAAGGACCCTAAAGATAATCAACATACTCCTCAGTCGCCACCACCTGATCTTCTTAGCATTTGAAGTGCTCAGTTGGGGACACGGGCGTGTTTCATATTTATTTCCTTTGGGTTGTGATAGCTTATCTACTTGCTTTCTTCAGTTTTTTTTTTTTTCTTTTGGGTGGGGTTTTCTTTCAAGATGTTAATGTTTGAATGTTTATTCTCTCTCTTTAATGGTTTTGTAATTTGTACAGTAGGATTGGTGGGAGTATTTTCTTATATAAAGTCTTTGTCTTCATCATGTAGCCACTTGTTTTATGGTACGTACAGTCTGTTGCTGTTCTGATCCTACGCTAGGGAACAGTGTGAACATCGTGAGAAAATCTTGTTTTGTATGGGGTACCACCATTGACAAGTAGAGTGAAAAGGACATGTAATGACACAGTCGGGTTTGGTATTAAAGAGAAAAACGTGTACATGACTTGTAACACTATTTATGAAAATCAGAGAGGACAAAAGCACAAGCAAAGAAAGAGCTTTGAAAATTTAGAGTCACAACAATAAACTTGATGGATGTAATCTTGTTAACGCATACATAAATGATGAACCAATTAGATTTAGGATAGAGAATTACTTCCTACCAACCCTTCTTTTATATTTAACAAAAAGAATTCACAACTAGAGGAGGGGAATTATTTTTATCTTCTTATAAGCATGTCAAGATTATAATCTTATGGTGGTAATTATGATACATAAATGAGAATGAGAGTCTCCATAATATAGTTTAATATACCCATTGTAGTAAATTCATTACAAACTTCAAACTAAGTTTACATAGGCTAAGCTTTTGATAACTCAAGACAAGTAACTTCATGTGAACTAGAAATAGACATTTCATATTTGATATTCGATTGATTTAACATTACTAATTTTTCAAGTTGTACCAGGTAATTGACGGCGTAGCCCGAGTAAAATTAAGAAAATGTATCGATTGTTTCTTTGGAAAATGATAACAACTTTAAAAATAGTGATTTACGGTTCTACGACTTACCGTCAAGCCACCATAACTGGTTGTGGAGTGTGGACCATGCTTTGAAGTATGGTTACATTACATGCATAGGGTCCTAAACGAGAATTCTGGCATTTTAGAAATGGCCCCTAGTAAGGTATGCACGTGACACGAATTAGAAAAGACTAGCTTGTTACGATTTAAGTGAAACTGTATTTGTGGTTGTTGAAACTGTTGTAGCAGATTCATCTTCATCTTGGGTAAGTGTACAAACTTTTCCTTGGATGGCCAAGCTAGCTGCCACATCTAGGTAAGGAGAGGTTTGGTATGGTTAATTTGAGAGTAACGCTGGCAGTGTGATATATTTGGTTGGTGCGTCATAACTAAAGAAAGATAGACGCATGTGAAATTAAAAAATTTGGGTCCAACTTGCCCCCTGCCATTTCCTAAAGGGAAAAACCAGGACAAAATTCCACTGCCTGTTTGGTTGGGTTGATTGTGGAATGAGGACCTATAGTGTTAGAATAAATAAACAAGCAAACTTTACTCAATATAGCATGATTGCAAGATAATCTTATTTTTTAAATATACATAATCAAAAATTTGATTTTCAAGTCTATCTGTGTGTGAAAAAATATTTATAAAAAGAAATCAATTTTTTAAATAAATCTTAATATAATAAAGAATTAATTATTAATTTTCGTTAAGAGATACTAAAAAGAAAACAAAAAAAATAAAAATAAAGACAAGGGTGCTTGCTTAAATATACCTTTTGATCCTGAAATGAAACCAAATTAAAACGACATTGCATGCAGACAGATTGATTTTGCTTGCTACGACCATCATGATGGGATGTGATGGCATTCAATGGAGTGGAACAGTTGGGCCACAAGTGATGGAAAAGGAACGGGGTGTACGAATGATCGGGTTCCTAAATTATATCCAGCTTTGATCATTAATATTATTGGAGTCCAGAGAAATTCCCCTTTTTTAAAACAAGATTATGTTATGTTGTAATCCTTGTGCTTTAAATAAAATCAAACCAATTTAAAAACGAGAAACATAGATACTGTAAAATTACGGAAAGTGTGAAAGAGAAAGCTATGTTTAAAACTTCAAATTCTCTAAAAAAAAAAAACTTTAAATCAAAAGGGATTAGAACTTAGAAGATAGTATCAATTAAAGCGTTAGTTGATTATCATAAATAAATATAAAATTCTCTTTTGCTCTGCATTTATATGATAAATTTTTTAGTGGTCCAACACGATGAAATGCTCGTGGAACACCAGAATCAAAACCAAATGGGGTATGGAAATACTAAGAATCAGAATCCATATTCCATGGGGTGGCCGCTAGCGGATACCAAAATTAATTCATATATTGCAATGGCTTTCTAAGGGTCATAAGGAGAAAAAAAAAAAAGCAAACATTTTGGATGCATTATTACTCTATGATTGAGCAACTGAAATTTGGAACACGAAATTCAACCCTGGATCTTGACACTGAATACACCATGTAGTATATGACAAATCATTCAAAATTTTAGTACTAGGGGCTAGAAAAATCCAATATGGTTCACACACTAAAAATTAAAGCTTCTGGACACGGCTTTGAAATTCAAATTGTTTGTGTTGAAAAACGAACAAAGAATGAAAATCCAAGGTAAAAAAATTGAAAGTTGAAACTCGAAAGACAGAAAAGATTAATTCGGTACCAAAATGACAAACAACTTTACCCAAAAATCTATTAAAAGAAGAGGAAGCAGTGGAGGGACTTACACTTTTTGTACAAAGGTTTTCTGTTTGCTTGGACCTATTGTGTTGTCCATACAATATCATATCACCCACTATATTCTCCCTTATTTTAATTTTGATGTTATCTGTTACTTCTACTGTTGTCTTTTGTCTTATGTTACTTTCAAGATTCAATAGATTGAAAAACCTCACTCACTATGCTTATTAGTAAAAAGATCAGAATAGTGAATTGGCATTTAGTGCACATTCTTGATTATTCTAAGTGAGAAGAGATAATTTGCAAGGCTCGCAAGCAATAGCTGGATCAAGACCATGATTTTTTGGTG
The DNA here is from genome assembly GCA_026544285.1 of Pachyrhizus erosus. NCBI lineage: Eukaryota > Viridiplantae > Streptophyta > Magnoliopsida > Fabales > Fabaceae > Pachyrhizus > Pachyrhizus erosus. Next base: position 13,730 of record JAMLFT010003615.1, on the reverse strand, counting down.
TTAATTTTTCAAATCAATTTCAGTGATATAAATAAACAATCAATTTAATTCTATAGATATTCTGAACATAAAAAAATGATTTTGTACGTAATATTTATATAATTATCTATTTTTATATACTCATCCAAAATATATCTCAAAATAAAAAGATAACTTTTTATTGTCTCATTTTGATGTTTACAAAATTTCCGTATCACAAAGTTACATGTTAATATGCTCACATGACCTTCATTAGTAAAACATTTAAATCAATAATTATACACAACATAATTTTAATTTTATTCTGTAAAGTTTATATTACTTTACAGTAAATGAGAAAAATTATTATTCATGTACTTAAATTTGTTATTCATTGCTACTTTATTGATAGAGTTATGCTATTTTTTTACAAGCAATTGATACGAAAATAACATGAATGAATTTGAAATCAATCACCCAATAAGAGATAAGGATACGCATAATAACTATGAGTACAAGAGAAAATAAATCAACGTTAACACTGTGTCCTTTTGTATTGTTCATGTAGATAGAATCCGTACTAAAAATATTCCCCATAATTTTTTTTTATGAACTATTTACTACGTAGTACAAACACTTTGGTATGGAAACAATACAAATGAATTTGCAGCAAATTACCGGACAAGACAGGATATACAAGAAAATTAATAAATAACTAACAACACGTCTTTTCATTCTATTCTTGTAAATAAAATTCATACTAAAAATCATTTCCCTCTCTCTTAGACAACTTTAGTTAATATATACTTTCATCCTTAAAAGTTGTGGTAAGTTATCTAGTAATCTTGCATTACCCGTAAAACATTTGCCTTAAATTAAAAATATGATAACTAATACTTATGATAGATATCTCTCTTGGCACTATCTTCTTTTAACTTTAATTCCATTAATTATAATTTTTTTATCCTTGGATCCCTTCCTTTTTGTGAATTTCATGTAAGGGTTTCTCCCTCTAAAAGTTTGTACATTGTTACAACTCAGGAAGCTGCATTTGAAAATAATCGTTAATGGGAATTTATCAAAATATAAATTCTGCCAAGAACTCGGTTAAGACATCATTTGCGATATCTAATATTTTTTTAAAAAAGTAATTAATAATTTAATTTAAATGTTTAAATTGATATTTAAAAATATTAGTAGAGTATAATTTGAATGACCTACAATTTAACTATTAATGCAATTAAAACAATAAACAAACAAATTGTACTGCAACTAGTCCAAATTATCTGGGTAGTCATACAAATAACGTTCCTATTTATGTTGTCAACAAAACAAGAGGACTTTAGGTATCTGCAATAAAAGCAGTTGATACAGATGAAAAGTACAATTCCATATTGTAGTTGGGCTGATTGATTATCCTTGTGGTAGCCCACACGTTGTCATTTGATCATTGCTTCATCTCATTACTCTCCTTTGACTTCATTCAATGTTGCAGAGAAATGCAGTAATTATAATATGCTGTGCATTGTATTGGATAACGGTGAGGGAACTCTGCTTCAATATTCAATTCATCTTTGCAAAACACCATACTAAAAAAATCTGACTACTTTTAAAACAAAGTCAATGCAAGAGGGAAAGCCAATAAGTGAAGTAAATTAAAGTTGAGGAACTTTGCTCCTATCAATTTTATTTGAAAAATGTTCTATACGACAATTAAAGTAGCGAATTTGATTGGAAAACTAAAAAGTTGAATATTTGTGATACAAAGCTTTAAACTCTATTTTTCTTTATAAATCAATTCATACTTTAAAGGGGAAAAAAAGCACCCAGAAAAAGAGGAAGAAAGAAAGTTGTGAAGGATAGGCCTGACTTGATAGGTGCACATGGGTTCCAACAAATAATACCAATAAAGAAGTTCACAGCCCCACTCTTTACCCTATTTTAAACCATTGAAGTTTTTTGACCTAAAAAAAAAAAAGAAAAACATTGATATTTTAGAAATAAATATTCAACTTGGGGAGATAGGTTTCTCGTGAGAAGACATTTGAAGCTGATATTAATAATTTTGCTGTGAATGAGGGGTGAGGAGTGAAGAAGTACGAGTTATAGATGGACAGTGGCAGACATGGCAAGCATTTGTGGGGTCAGAACCATGAATTTGAAGGCCAAGAGGAGATAATAATTTGAAAAATAAAAGTGGAAATTAAAAATTAAAAATTCTTAAGTAAAAGATAAGAAAAGAATAAAAGAATAAAAGAAAAAAGAAACCCAGAAATCATGCAGACGATCCACGAGTGTTTGTGGATCATTGTTGTGGCAATCATTTGCGTAGCACATATCGTTCTCAAGAACACTATGTTACTTACCATGTAATCAATTATGAGCCCACGATAGTTAAAAAATATAAATAAAAAACGCATCTCTCTCCTTAGTCAAAATGCTGAGTATCCTCTCAAAGATAAATATATTAAATAAAAACTAACTTTTTTAAAAAAATTTATGGACTAAGTATGTTTTTATTCTTTTAATCTATCAGCAATATTTATCTTTGAAAAATTCATAAGAATAATAATTTTTTTGGTTATGGTTTTTTACCTACCAATTGCCGGCACAGTTTCGCCAAAGCAAGCATGTGCCTCGGCATCAACATTAGTGGGACTGGGAGAAATGATAGACAATTCTGCAGTACTATATATGAGTAGTTCTTTAATTAGTTTATTTTTAAATTGATTTTCTAGTTTTTAAAATAATTCTTTAACTTATTTGATTAATGACATACTAGTTTTTTTGTAAAATTTATTATTTTTTACTTTTAGATATAATTTTAATTTTTTTAATTTAAAACGTATAACTTATTTTATTAAATTTATTTATATAAAAATTGTACGAATAAACTAATGTTTACAACAACAAAAATATATGAGATGAAAATTATGTAAAAAATGAATGTCATAAATAATTTGAAAAGTGTTTTTCATAAAAAGTTAATATCATTTTTATTTTTTATATAATTTTTATTTTATTTATATCTATTTTTCATTTAAATATTAGTTGATACTTATAGTTTTCATACAAATGAATCTTATGAAATAAGTTTTATATTTTAAATCAATAAAAAAAAATTAAAATCGTGCTTAAAATTTGAAAATAATAAATTTTATAAATCAATAAAAAATATTTTAAATTGTGCTTGAAATTCAAACAATAAATTTTATGAAATGATTAAGGTTATGTTTCAAAACACTAGCTTATAAGCTAACCGAAATTAAAAAGTTAATTGGATCTTATAAATTAATTGAAAAATTAAAAATTTTTAAGCTAATTAATTGAATTAAAACTGTTTGATAATATTGGTTAATAAATTAATTGATAAATATAAAATGACATAAAATAATATAATAAATTATTTGATTAAAAAAATCTTAAGTATATTAATGAGGATAAAAATAAAAAAATTAATAACTTATAAACTAATTTATTTTTAAATAAATTATAAAAATAAGTCATAAATTATTAATATATGTGTCAAACGAAATTTAATTTGTTAAATTAGTTTTTAAACTAGTTAAAAAAATTTATCAACTCTTCAAATATTTTACTACATATACTCTAACATGACATCAATTAAATAAATAAGGGGATCATTTTAAAACTTTTAAAAATTATGAGATTAATTTTAAAAAGTAAATTAAAAAAATAATTACATATTTTAGGCACTTTAAAAATCCATGTATGAGTTTGTCTTTTTCTTATTTATTCACTAAAAAAAATACATTTTACAAGAAACAAAAATTGAAGCACAGATTTAGTACACTTTGATAACCTGAAGTTTGTAAACAATGTCAAGTCTTATATTTTTAAAACTGAATTTTTAGAGAAGATTTTAGAAGATAATTAAACTTGATCCCAAATTGTAGAGAAAGAGACTTGTACATCCTAAGGTGTTTGGATTAACACACTCAAGACTAAAAATGTTATAGCCCAGTAAACAATACTAAAATTAAATAAAGATAAGAGGAGGAAAAATATGTACAAAGAATTGATTGTAAAAACAAATAATTATTAGTGTCTTAAACTTAAAACTGTCAATTGTAATTAAATTTTTTCCGTTGACAAATGTTATTGAATAGCTTTTAATTCTCAAAACATTTATAATCAAATCAATATAAAAGAGAATCTAATAAAATTTTATAAATATATATTTTTTAAAATATCAATAACAAATTATAAAAGTAAAATAATATTAAAAAATAAATCAATAATACTAAAGTATATTATCTAAAATGAGAGAAAATTACAACTATTTCTACAATGAAGAATAAAGAAAGTAAAATATTATCTAAAAAAATAATTATTTTCACAATAAATATTATAAAAAGAAAATATACTATTTTGTAAAGAAAAAGTAATAGTTAAATATCATTATCTCCCTGATTAGACTCCCAAATAAAAATAACTAAAATGAGATATCATGTGTATTAAAAAAATAACATTACAAAAAAGTTAGGGGACAAATTTATACGAATATTCTGCCTGTTTTCTTTTCTGATTTACAATAATAAAAAATGATGAATAATGCATTATCATTTTAGGAATATATATTCAATTCAATAGTAACATTATACTGTACAGCGAGCCACAATTTAGGTTATGGATCCGGGTGGGCCAGTGAGCTGGTCATATAATTAACCAATGTCACTGGCTATTTACACTTCTCTGTTTGTTAAGTAAATCTCCTCTTCGTTCTTGTTAATTTTACACCCCAACTATCAAATAAAATAAAACAGCACCAAAAACTACTTTCCAAAATAATTATATCAATTTCAAAAATTCACTTCCAGAATTATAACATATAATTCTGAAAATAACTTTTTAAATTTGATATATATTATTTTAAAAAATCATTTACATAATTATAACACATAGTTTCATAAATAATTTTTTGATATAAATATATATTATTATAGAAAGTCATTTTCAATAGTTGATCTAAACATATCTTAACGCATTTTGTCCCAGTAATTGTTAATATGGACACTTAATTATTTGAACACAAGGCTTGTAAGATTGGAGTTGAGAGACAATTGTAACACATGGAGTTGAGAGATTAGATGAGAAGTCATCATCCCCAAAAGCTAAGGTTTGTAAAAAATAATAGTTTCATGCACACTATTTTTTAGGTAAAATAAGTTTTGTGTACACTAAATAAATAAAGTTAATGATTAACATGTCTTGAAATGCAGTGTCACATAATAGAAAATACATAATAATATGTATAATTTTAATGAAAAATATAATATTGTACAATGAATATAAAGGTGATGATGATATTCAAAATTAAAATTTAAAAGAATAATAAAAATAAAATGAAATAAGATTTTAAAGAATAACAATCATAAAAAATATAAAAAATAAGAAAGTGTATTTAGCAAACATATGAGTGTAAATAACACATTCCTTAAGCAATCAACATAGCCCATGACCAGAATTAATATTGACAGGCCCCAGTTCATGTAATACAGTGTTGGATATGAGTTTGCTTTAAGATTAGGTTTGAATTTCGAACAAGCACTTTAGACAGGCGATTTGCCGATTTGAAAAAAAAAAGGATCAGAGATTGGTTATAATATATTTAAAATTGAATTGCATATGATGTAAGGATATTTTTTATATAATTAAAATTTATATAAATAAGTATTTTAATATACGAATTATATTATAATTAAAATTTATTATAAATATTTTAAAAAAATATACATTATATTTTTGGATTTATAATAAATAAGTTAAAATGTAATATAAAATTATTGTCAAATAAAAATAAATAAGAAATTAAAATGTATAGATAAAAATAAAAGGAAGATAGTTTAATACAGTTAAAAGAAATTTCTTTTATAGTTGCCGAATTTATGTGAATTGCACATCGCAACAAGAAAAGAGAAAAAGTAATTAACAATAGCACATTTAATTGAAAAAGTAGCAAGGTGATCCAATTTGAGTATTATATTCTTTTCTTTTCAAATTTATTGATGTTTAATTTTTTTACATATATTAAGAAAAATAAGTATTTATTACAGGATGAAATTAGAATAAATAATAAATGTTATTTCAACAAAATAATATTGATTACATGATAATTTTACTAAAATATTTTTTATTTCTTTCTTGACTTTAATAAATATATTAAGTTTTCTAACACAATAATATTTATTAGTGAGTAAAATTAAAATAAATATTTCAATATTTCATTTAAAATTAAGAACACCAGTTATTTTAAAATATTTTTTAAATACTAAAATTGTAATCATTCAAAAATAGAAAGAATAATTTATAATATAGGAGTAGATAGATAATAGCTAAAAGATTATACAATCAAAGTCACATTTTTTATTTCATTTATAAAATTGTAACTAAAATAAATATTAAAAAATTTAAATGCAATATGTTGTTACTGTAAAGACTTTATAATTAATCAATTGAAATTCATTTTAAATATGATTTTTAAATTAATTATTATAAAAATTAATAATTTTAAGACATAATTTATAATTGAATAATAATGTAAAAATTATTTATATTATTAATTAGTATATTTTTAATTAAATTTAATATTTAATTAAAAAGAAAAACTTCATGAGCATATGTGCAACGGATTCGAATAGTCTTTTTGTTTTAAATGTAAATAGCTAGTAAATGTTATAATCAATCATGGAAAGCCATAGTATAACAGAATTTGTATCTTTATTTATTAATAGGACTTTATCTTATTATTCAACAACATTCAAAGCCATGTCAAGCCAGCCCATAAAATTAATCGAGGAAAGAAATTAATTATTAATTAATATCATTAATGCAAACATACTAACTGATTGGATTCTGTAGTCTTTACTCTTTCTTTGCTACTACAGGGTTTGCTTTTGCTATGCTCATTAAAAAGTGAAGAAATGTGTTCAGTAAACGCAAACAGAAAACATGGATGAATATAATAGATTATGAATCCTCTTTTTTCACTCATAATCATGATGGCATATTAAGAAGTGTTTGCTTCAACTTAAATTTTAAGAAATAATAATTTTCTTTAAGCTAGTTTGATACTAACAGTATGGAAGTATATATAGCGAGGCAATTGGCTGGAACAGAAAAGAAATTCTCATAGATATTACACTCCAAGAAAGGTTGGGATTTGAACCTTTGTTTTCTACGTTAATGGTAGATCTTTGGATCATCTGTGTTGCATGTGCCATGTCTAATTAATAATTGAGTTCAGAAAATAATATCCAAATTTTAAACCTTAAATGAATATGAAATTTTTATTTTTATTTTGCATGCTTTATGAAAAAAAAAAAGGCATTTGCACATTTGTTTTTACAGGGGTACTGTTATATACGTTTATTCAATTATTTTTGAGTTTTCGATTGAACTCTTTTTAAATTATACAAATCTACTTAATTTAAGTTTCTTTCTTGAGTGTAACATAACGAGCTGTGTTTTAAACGTGAAAAAGAAATGAAGACAAAAAAAGTGAATTTACAAATGGAAAAAATATGTAAATAGAGAAAATATAAATTGAAGTATCTCAGGAGCTCAGTTAATTATTTTATTAATTTTCTTTAACGTTTATTGATTTACCAATTAATAATCATATCGATGGATGTGTACGCATTTGAGCAATTTTTAGAAAAAAAAAAATATAACTATGAACAATGATAGCCTTTTGATATTGATAGTAAAGCTGAAACATTTTAGCTTTTATGTAATTTGATACGATAAACTCGTATTCAAATTCATGTTCTAATATAAGGTCTAATTCAGTTTGGTTGAAGTACTGTACTCAAATCGAATAAAAAAACATATATGTCCTAACTCTCTAGTTGCATTTGCTAGTGACTTGGTGTGATGTGGGTTGATTCGAAAACGGCGATTGCTTGTGAGAAATGGTGGATTTGGGTATGTTGATTCAATTAAATTACTTTATAAATTAGTTAAAGTTTTTATGTTTTTTTAATATTTTACTAAACACACCTTATGTATTTGGTTGAATAATAAGAGATGGAGGAGGAAAAATATTAAAATTTAAATTCAATAAAAGTGAAAAGAAAAAATTTAAATTTTTATTTTTAAATATCAACTTTTTTATATTAATTTTCCTTCACTTTCTTAAAATCAAATAAAAAATCATTATTCATATTTTTTTTTATTTTCTTTTTATTAAAGCAAAATGTAAGTTAGCGTAGGAAAGGAGAACATATCTCCAAATGTGAGACACATTTATGAACTATTAGATTTATTCATTTTTTAATTATGGTTATTTTTTTCTTTTTTTTTTCTAATTTCTTTCTTAAATTTATTCTATTGTTTCTCTTCATCTTCGTGACACTCGTCAGTGCTTAACAAATCATACTATATATCCTTTTTTGCTAGCAAACAAAAGGTGTATGACACACACAATGAGTAAGGAAAAGACACAAAAATGGAGACATACAAGAAAGAAAGCACTAAGTGGCAGTGCATGGTGGCATTGCCACTATGGCGACCATTTTAGGTTGCGAAGTGCGGAAAGAAAAAACGAAAGAACAATGGAGGAAAGTCGTTGAAAATTGCTTAGTGACCACACATGGTTGTAGAAAGAAAAAAAAAAGAAAAAGAAAAGAATGAAAGGAAAAAAAGAAAAAAAAAAAAAAAAAGTGCAGTAGCTAAAAATCACCTTAGGCAATGACACTTATGGTAGACGATAAAGATAAACTTTTTCTCCATATATTTGTTTATTTATTTATTTATCAATTTATATTTTTTTTGTATTTTTTTTGTTTTTCCATTTCTTTTTGTTTATTTTTTTTTTTTATGATGATAACCCTAGTGTTATAATGAGTGGTGATGAAATGGAGAATTTAGGTTGTGCAATACAAATTTGGTGTTGGGATTGTCAAAAGCGAAATGGACTTGGTTTGGTTGGTTGGGGTGTGAGACTACTGCATGATGTTGTTAGGTCTAAAAAGAATATGAGAGAGTAAATAAAAAAGAAAATTTAGAAAGAGAAATAAATAAATAATTTATTTAAAATAAAATGATCAAATAATTTAAAATAAATTTTTTATGATGGGAAATGTTACTTAGTCTCCCACTTTAGTCTTTATCCATAAGTAAACATAATATGAATGTTATGTTATTAATGTTACTAGTAGAAGTGGAGGAAATAAGAAGAATTTGTTTAATAGGTAATAATTGTAAAAGGAAAAAATAGCTTAATTCTTTTTTTAAAATACAATCGTATGACCACCAAAAATTCAACAAGACAAACAAAATAACACGTATCAAGTTTTAAATAACCAAAAGAGAAAATTTACAACCTTATTATTTAATTTGTACATTATAAATAATAATTAAAAAGAGATAAAAGATACAAAGTTGAACAACTATATTAAGAATCAAAGAATATGAATATTTTTATTTAAATTTTTTAAAAATTCCTAATTATATTTTTCTTTGATTATTTTAATTGTTGAATTTCCTTTTATCAAATACAAATAAACAAAGAAAGATTAATATAAAATTGACTTAATGAAAACATTTTAATTGATGAATTTAAAAGAAAAATTAACTAAAAATAAAAGTTTAATTTTCGTGCATGACATGTTCTTTCATGAATCATGTTTTAAGATTGTTTTGTATGTATTTTTTGTTAGGTCTAAGTCTTGTTATAACATTATTTGTTTAATTTATCTTATTTGTAATATTTTTACTTCATTGAGTTGTGCTTTTATAATTTTAGGAATGATTTATTATTAGGTGAATTAGAGTAAGAAGAACTAAAACTATTACAACTTAGGTTTCAATAATGTAATTGAGTTGGTCTTAGTATCTATGAAAAGTTTAAATAAATATTTACACTTTTTTAAGAGATTTTGGTTTGATTCAACATGAATAAAAATAATTAAGTTTGAAGTTAAAATTAATGTTCTTTCCAAATATTATTATACTTGTTTAGTGTTTTGATCATATATATCTTTTATGAATACATTTTGGCTAAATTTATGGAAATTTCCATAGTTGTGGATAGTTAGTCCCTATTTTGTGTGATTTTGAGATTTAAATTGTTTGTGGTTTAAGCCTTTTAGGTTTAAAAACACATTCTTAGTGATTTACAACCTTAAAGACAGATGACATTACGTGCAAGACTAAATGTAAATTCTTACACTTTCTTTCCCTTTTCTAGGATTTCATATTTGATTATTCATGATCTATCTTTATAAATTATATATGGTTGAGTAGTTTCTTTGTTTCTAAGATTGGGCATAACCTTGGTATACCAATTACTTTAATTTGATTATTTTATGTTTTTGTTGATGCTTGAATTCCTTTTAATTTGATTGTTATTAATCATATTTATGTCAATTTCCTAGTCATATGTTTTCACATCTTACATAATTAGAGAATAATTGATAGGTGAGTCTGAGTGTTGAAACTATATGAATTTAAGAGTTTGAGTGCGAGATCTAAGACTAATTTTAAGTTTTGTAAGGAGCATTAATAAATTATTATGAAACTTAACAAGTTCTATTTGAATCTAATTATCACGAAAGCAGGGGTTAATTTGAATTCACCCCTAATGAAATTCAATCTTAAAAATTGGGTAATCAAATTGAATTAATTAATTATCATTTTGCTAACCTTAATCTTTGAAACCATTTTTGTTATGATAATATCCACTTATTAATATTCTTGGATTCTTCTCTTTTGCTATTAATATGATTTTTAGTCTTCATTATTTGCTCCTATCAAATAATACTTTTCATTTATCCATATGAATTTGAATAAACTAATAATAATAAAAGACAATTGCTATAGATTCATATTTTATTACTTGATGATAATCATACAATTACAGTTTAACACATAAGTGCATTATCAATGAAAAGTTTTTTCTAGTGTCCACCAAATAGAAATCATAATGGACATAATCCTATTTGAGTAATTTTTGCAAAAATTAATAATTTTACCACAATGACAAATTATTATTAGATGGAGTATAAATATATTATTATATAACTTAAATCCTAAAATTAATTAATAAAATACAAATAAGTAAACTACACGTATTTTTAAAAAGTTTATCATAAAAAAAAAGACATATTACAATTATTAATGATGTTGATGATATTATTATTATAATACAATATTTTACATATAACTCCTAAGTGCGTGTTTGGATTTCAATTGGAAGTGTTCAAAATATTTTTACTTTTAAAGCAACATTTTTTTCTTTTTCATTTTGTGTATTAGAAATCACAAATATACACTGAAATTTGTAAAAGTTTTTTTTTTTCAACTTTTATTCATACATAGCTTAAATCACGAAACTACAATACATCACACCATAGTTATTTATTATGGATACACTGATTGGCAACACAGATTTATTTAGTTGTAATATATAATTACATTCTTCTTTTTTATTTAATTATCATACTTGGTAGCGCTCGGCCTTGGTTCAAAATCACCATACTTGGTAGTGCTCGGCATAGGTTCAAAATCACCATACTTGGTAGTGCTCGGCATAGGTTCAAAATCACCATACTTGGTAGTGCTCGGCCTAGGTTCAAAATCATCATATTTGGTAGTGCTTGGCCTAGGTTCAAAATCACCATACTTGGTAGTGCTCGGCCTAGATTCAAAATCATCATACTTGGTAGTGCTCGACCTAGGTTCAAAATCATCATACTTGGTAGCGCTCGGCCTAGGTTCAAAATCACTATTCAATTGTGACTCATCATTTTTATAACTAACCTTAGTATCAAAATCTTTTGCGAACACCTTTTTTTCTGTAGTAACTTGTGTGTTTGTCATAAGAGGCTCTTCACAGTCAGGCTCAGAATCTTTAACAAGTTGTTTGTGAGTCTTAAGGTTATTTTTAGCTTGAAATGAAAGAAGGCCTTTAAGTCCTTTTGGCATTTCTTGATCTTTCATGATCATTTCCCAATATTCTCCTGGATCTTTTCTTGATTCTATAGTGGCAACAAACTTTTCCACCAAAGTTGTTCATAAAGAAGAATAAAAAAAGAAAAAATGATGGTCAAGTTATTGTGTCAATCCCTAACTTAAGATGTAAAAGAAACTAGACAATTTTAAATCAATATTAGAGAACTTTATTACAATGCCAATTATTAGTGTTGAATATTATATTAAATTTTTAATTCATTATACAGAGAAAAGAATCATGATCTTTTTATACTATTTTTTTTTATATTATTTTGTTACACTTATATTATAATCATGAGAAATGCTAACAATACACTCACATTATAAAAAAAATTTCATGATGAATTAAAATGTATTGAAAATAATCAATTTTGGTAGATCCAACATTTAAATCAAGATAAATAATCATTAAATAAAATATAAATTCTATCAAAATTGATTATTTCCTATATATTTTAATCAATCACAAACAAATATTAAAAAATATGTTATTAACATTTTTTTTATAATCATTAATAAAAAATGACTTTTACCTTATAAACATCAACACGTGCAAAATAGACAAAATTAAAGATCAATAAGATATCTATTAATCTACAAGTCCAATTCCAAATTTCAAACACATTTATCATTTGGAAGTAGGGAAGAAAATAATAAAAGGATTGTTGGACTGCATGAAATTCGAATAGTTTAACATAATAAATAAACTACTAGTTGAATGGGCAGTAACCAATTAATGTTAAGAGAAGGAAGGATGCTTAATAAAAACCTAAACAATGAAAAGTGAACATTACCAAGAAAGCAAATAGAAGAGGAAGAAAAGCAAGAGCAGGCCTCATTGTCAATTCAATAATATATAGAACGCCTTTCGCTTTGTCTGTCTTTTTGGTTGTATGGAACTATGGATATGGTTGTAATAGCTCACTGCCAATATTTATAGCTGGATGGATAACATAAGATGATGGCCTACTTGTATGTTAATGCACAATCTTTGGAAAATTATTTAAACCATGGATAATTGATCCACCATCTCAATGTTATGTTTACAATGTAAATATTTAATCATAACTTATTATATCACGAGTTTGTTTGACTTTCACGTCTTAAAAATAATTTTATCAATTAATTATATAATTTTTTTATAATAAAATGCATGGTGATTAAATTCATAAATAAATACACAATTATTTTCTAGCGATTATTGTCTTGAGTAGAAATGTAAATGAGTATGTTGAATTCGTCTATTAAACGAATTTAAATATGAGTTGATTTGGATATTTTTTATTTTGTGACATCCAAATTGCTAAACAATTTCGGGAGTTGTCATGATATTTAGGGGTAAAATAAATAATTTCCAAATAATCTCTAACAAAAAATTTTCACCCATATCACAAAATTAAGAAATCAGTACCTTATATTCAAATAAGATCTTTCCGAACTCAGGAATTACACTGAAGTATATTTTAGTTTTTTCACGTCTCCTAATGTTTAGCCATATTAAAGCGTGTGAAATGAATTAGTATATAATGAAGTAGAATTTGAAAATGATGGAAATAAACTTGTCCCACTTCGATGCTTTAAATTGAAGGTTTTATAGAGAGAATATATAATCATATATTGAAGGAATGATAAAATATATTTTTAAATTTTTTATTTTTATTATTTTTTATTTTTAGTTTTTGATTTTTATATTAAATATTTTAATCTTTAAATTTTATAAAATACGTATTTTTAATATACTATTACACATATTTATAAACTGCTTAAAAATAAAAATAACTTAAAAATATATATTT
>JAMLFT010003614.1:0-21604 GCA_026544285.1 Pachyrhizus erosus | reverse complement strand
ACTATTTTTATTAATTTTTAGCAAGTTTAATTATTTTATTTTAATTATTTTTATTTGTTGATAATTTTTTATATTACATTATTTTTTAGTTGAAAAAAGATAAATTTAACATATTTTATTCATTTTCAATTTGCAATAACTTTTTTAAAAATAAATAAAAAAATACTGAAACTAAATACTGGAAACTAAAACTGTTTTTAATTTTTTAAAATTTCAAAATTGTAAACAAAAATCCTCTCCAAACAGAGCTTTAACTTATTGAGCTAAATGTCCTTAGTTCTCTTTCTATTTTGGAACATCTATTATGAGGCTACATACAAAAAGGATGTGAAAAACAAAAATATGAACAATTGATAAATCTTTCCCCCACCCCTAAAAAGCCATTTTTATAACAAAGCAACATTTAAATAGGGATATATTTGAATACAACTCATAAATATCTTTGAGAATTTATTTATTAAAATATAAATTATTTGTTAATAAAAAAACTCAAAAAAATATTTCTAATCTTATATCTAAACAGACTTTAGCTCACTTTCAGTCCATCACAATGGAAGAGACTTTGAAATCGATCAACTTTATCTATAATGTAAATGTTTCAAATCTTAAAATTTCTAGTTTAAAGAAAATTTTATCTAATTCCACCATTAATAGGAAAATATCGACCCCCATTAAAAAAAAAGTTCACTCAGGTTCTCTAGAGTCACTAAAAATTTACACTAGAATCAACAAGGGCTTGATCATCATACATTAATAAATCTGGAATTCAATGTCCTCTCTGGGTCAACATTATTATATTCTGAAAGAGTGACATTAAATAGTAGCTACTCCACCGAACCAATTGCCCAAGGAACATTCTGATTCATCTAATTTTGTCACATTCAGTACTGAGAAATGTACTACACCATTGAGAAAAACCTTAAAGCTAGGAAATCTGTAGGCTTAGGTAGCTACAAAAAAAAAAAAAAAAAGGTTCCATATTCGTAGACAGCACTGAAGTCAACAGCTTTAAGGAGGCAGGTACCAAAAGCAATGCTTCTTCATCTAAAAAGTTGTTGAGATTATTTTATACAGACAGAACATATTGTTAATTAAGCCCTCTATAAAGTTAGAGATATAGACTATCTACCAGAGAAAGGCATATTTATTTTTTAACACTAATGATTAGTTAGTTAGAGGTGCCTTTGTTTTTCTCGGGCGTACATAATACACGACGGTCTCACGAGTCTTTGTTGGTGAGTGTGGGAAAGAACAAAGCTTTTGGTAGTGAGTTTTTTGTTCAACTGATTGGGGACTTTAGATTTTGGGAATTAAGTAGATGGCACGAAATTTGTACGGTAGAACGTGTAAGCTGTATCCAAGTGTGCAAAGCGTTGCCTAGCTGCCATTTTTTGACGGTGCTCAATTACTCCCACACCACAATAATGGTCTAGTATAACATGGTTTTTAAGCCATCAAGATTTGGCTAGCAAGGAAGGAGATAAGTTAATTATTTATTTTATGCTGTGTTTGGTATAATAAAAAAAAATAAAAGAATAGAAGTGAAAGTGAATGTGTTTGACTTAGTAGAAAAGAAGATAATTTGTTTTTTAAAAAAAGAGACTCATTTGACAAAACTTCATTTCAAATATGGTTAGAAAAGAGGAGAAATAAATAGTAAACCATGAATTTTACTAATTAATTATGCTTGTGTGTTTGTGTGCTTGCTGCTCTTCTCGTGCTTTTTCATTTTTAAGTTTTAACATCCAGTATCACTTAAAAGCATTCTTTTATAGACGATATTGATTTGAACGATACTTCTCAAACTCCATTGCAACATTATCTTTTGAATGACACTTCTTTTCACTTGTATTTTTTTTTTTTTAAGTACCAAGCCTATATAATTGATTATGTCAATAAACATAATTGATTATATGATTTAAAGTAAAACTAGCACACTTAAAATGTTATATAATTAATTATATTTTAATCCATAATCGATTATATGATTAAAAATTATATGTGGCTAAAAAAACGTGTTTATATAAGAATAAAATGATTTTTATTATTAGTTCAATTTTTTTCTTATTTATCAAATAATTTTAATTAAATATTTTTCTTTTATTTTATTTTATTTTATTTTAATGAAACAATTTTAATTTTCACTCTATTTTTATTTTATTTTCTCACTTATTCTCTCCAATTTCCTCCTTGTCTTTCTTCACATCCAAATTCGATTGTGATTATTATCTTGTATCTTAAAATATGAGTTTTTTTCCCCACTTAAATTTCTGGGTTTGAAAGCTGAACGTAAAAGTGTTTACCAGCCTGTCACTGCCAACTATATTTTATCTTCAAAACTTAGAGGGAAACACTCCCACCTTCCACTATTAGAATACTAAAAGGAAAACAAAGACCAATAAAGAATAGAATGGAAGATGAGCAGGTTGTGCTTATTTTTAAATTCTATATGTAGCAAAGTCATTGATCCTCAAAAGTTGGACGAGTTAGAAGATGAGGCTGCTATTATCTTATATTAGTTGGAGATGTATTTCCTTCTTTCATTTTTTGACATCATGATTCTCTTATTTGTTCATCTAGTGAGGGGAGATTAGATTGTGTGGTCCCATTTTCTTATAGTGGATGTGTTTAGTTCAACAATATATGAGCATCTTGAAAGGTTATGTAAAGAATCCATATTGTTCTAAAGCATCTATTTTTGAAAGGTATGTTTCAAAAGAAGCTATTGAGTTTTCTTCAGTCTGCATGTTAGCAATGGAGGTTGCAGGGCTTCCTATGTTTCATCATGAAGGGAAAGTTGTAGGTAAGGGTACATAAGGTATAAGTGTTAAAAAGCAAGAGCCAAGAGGAAGTGCTTCCAGCACCTTTATATATATTGAATAACATTGATGAGGTTCAACATTACTTATCTACCTTGAATTGGAAAAATGGGTGTTGAGTGAGCATAACAAAACCTTCTTAAATTGGTTTATAGAACAATTGATGACTAATGATAATGCTTCTATTACATTAAACTAGCTAGTACTTAGGCCTAACTTTGAAGTGATATGTTGGAATGGATATGCTATCAATAACTTTTCATTTTATACAAAGTTGCAATATGATAAAAAGTATTGTGCAAAATAGTGGGGTTATGGTTGTGGCTAAGTCAATGCACTTCTTTAATTCAAAAGATAAAAATCTTGTTTTGAAGAGATTTGGGAGGTTGACTACACTAAATTTAGAGTACCTATTCTTAAATGTAAGTGAGTTGACAATAACATTAGTGTACAACATGATGAATTGAGATATATATTGAAGAACCTTGACATGGTAGGTTATGAAGAGGAGTCTTTCATCATGGCATCCCAAGAAAAACGTTTATGTTACCGATCCTTCTCATCAAAGGTGGTTAGTGGTTCTCCAACCAAGAATCGTGCATGTAATTGATGAAAATCAAGATTTAAATTTTGATACTTCGTAAACTCTTTCTTTATCAACACAAAGCCTAATTTCATTTATTAAAATGAAATATATGATGTGTATGACACTTGAAATGATCATGAGGAAGGGATATGAGGGAACATTCATGCTTGACAAGGTAACAAAATGTTATTTTTGTTCTTATTTATTTCTAGATTATTAAATTAAGCTTTTGGTAATATTTACAAAGTAACAAATGTTTCTTACTTATTCATTATTAAAATGGAACATTGACATTCATTTAATTATTTTGGTTTATAGGCACATAAATGATTCTTAGTCTACTAAAACAAAGAGTAGAGGTTCCATATGATTAAAAAAGTTAACTTTCGAATGTCCTGGAGATCAAAAGATACTAATTGACTTTAATGAATTGGGTAATGCTATTAGACCAAACAAGAAATAATTTAATGGTTATTTAGCCACCCTAGGTTGAAGTAAGGCTAGTATTTTACATGAAGATTGGGACCACGTAGAAGAGTGCATGAAAAATCTTCTTTGACAAACTACAACAGTAATTCATTGTTAGCTTTTATGTATAATTGTATTTAAATATAAAATTATAAGACACTAACTCCTTCATTTGTGTGTGAAATGTGGCTCACCTATGATGTTCCAAATTTTAACTTCATTAAGAGGAATTGTATTGCATATGTTGGTTTGAACTGAAGGGCATTTAAAACACAACTCACTAGTTGTTATATATATTGAGACAACAACGATGATGAAGACCATGATAATGACGACACAATATGTCCCTTGGAGAAGTATCCATACATCATAAAGGAAACATGGGAGAGGTTTGTTCAAAGGTGAAAGAACCTTGCCTTTTATATTAGTTACATGGATTTTTAGGTAATGTAGTCATTTTATATTATTTATAACAATAGAAAAAGAAAAAAATACACAAATTATTTAGGCAAAGAATTTCATAAAGGCTACAAATTGCTTAAGGAGAAGATCTTGTAAGAAAAATTGAAACAACTTGAAGAAGCATCTCGCTCAGATCCTTCTTTAGTTGTTCATAATCCATTTCCACCTAAATGACGCAAGAAATGGAAAAGAGCCCAAAAAATAAATAAGGAGAATACATTAATGAACAAAAATGCATTGTTGGTGATCAGATTGTAAGTAAATATTTAATTCTACTTAACCTTATGCTTGGATATTCTACTAACATATGTTGGTGAATAATGTTGTAGGATTCCCTTCTTAAACAAAGCACACAATGATCCTTTGTTCCTCATGGGTGTGAATATATCTTGATTACTGCCCTTGGAAGACTAAAGCACCTTGGTCATGTACGAGGTGTTGGTTGAGGTATGGGAATTAGGCATTACTACGGGCCACCTACCCGTTATAGCCAAACCACAAAAAGAATGAGCACAAAATACTTAGAGGTTATTACACAACAAATACAAGAGTAGATAATTCAACAACTCACTCTACAGATCACTGAGTAGATCGCTTAGTGGATGATTGATTAGATCACTTAGTGAGTTCAGCATAAGCTTAGAGTAAAGTTTTCATAACAGTTGGCATCTTAGGTCTTTCACAACAAAATATGAATGTAGAGCCAGTTCTACCTACTTCTAGACATGTGAGCACCAAAGACAGTTGTGTTGTTCCTGATGCATTAGGGGATGAAAGTTACATTGATATACTAGAGTAATGTGAGCTATATATTGATGGTGATCCTTCCTATTTAGTGGCAATTGAAAAAGTGTACAATTTAGGGTCAACCATACACAATAAGATGATGTGAAAGTGGTGGGTGAAGAGGTTCGAGAGGTATATGCTTATGTCTTTTTCTGTAGTGATGAGATATAAAAAGTGGGTCAGACCCCTAATCATTTCATGGAGTGTTGAGAAGTTTGGTGAAGTCTATTTCAACCAAGGTACTTCTTTATGTATAGTTGAAATAATATAATCATGTTTACTAATATTGTTGAACCTTTGTTGTTTAGATTATATAAGGATGTAGCAAACATGTTTCACATAAAAGGTTGGAACTTGACATTGATGAACTTAAATGTTTGTTGATAGTAGTAGGAAAAATCAAGAAGAATCCTATACAACTACCTTGGGATCCTAATGTTTTGGATCCTAATGTTTATAGCAAACCCTTTACCATGTCATTTTATATTTATCAAAGGGTGATTTTGGAACTAATGTGAGTACAGAGATGATTAACATATCAATTACACAACTATGGTTGATGTAAGTGGATTTAATTTGTAAGTCTATTAATTATTAAGTATCAATTTGTTATAATTAATAATTTATTTCAATATGTTAGGTATTTACATTGCTTATGAACTAAAGAGACAACAAAATTTTATGGATTCATGGACCCACAATCCATTCAAAGTGTTGGGAATAAGGCATTAGAGATTCATAGTTACTTGCAAAGTAACATTAAGACAATAAAGAATGTTACTTGGCACCATACTTACATTTGTAAGTATATAACAATTCAAGTTGTTCCATGTTATATGTCACTTGTCACTAGTTGACCATTTTTTTCGATGTAGGAGCCATTGATAATTGTTGAATATTTGTTCTCGGCAAAATTTTATAGTGTTATTGTGTTCGTTACACAAGAAAATGATCAACAAAAAAAATGAAAACCATAGTTGATTCATAAGCATTTATTTGTTTGATAATGTGTTATAACTATAAAATCAATGCAATTCACATTATTCTTTTCTTAAAGTAGAGTTATGGATGACTATAAGAGGTTGATGGATTTCCCATAAGGATTGATGGGTTTATCCCCAAGTAAGTACTTTTTAACCAACAATCAATTACAATTTATAATACTTAGTTTAAAAGTTACTAATTTTATTCAAACTAGAAAATAATTTCTAGTGCCAAACACAATCTGGGGGTTATGAGTATGGGTATTATGTCATGAAGCATATGTTAACCGTTGTCACTCTAGGAATTGTTGATTCATGGAAGGAGGTAATACAATTTCAATGAGTTTTACGTTTGGGTATTGTAGCTTTAGTTCATAAGCTAATATTGACTTTTATGTTATTTGAACTTTGTAGATCTTCAATAATTCGAGTTCAATCAATAAGGAGGAAATTACTAACATTCAATGCTGGTTATATTAGAATGTTATTTATTTGTTATATTTTGTTTAGAATGACTAACAAGTTTCAATGAGTAATATACATATATTATTTGTATATTGTTAACATGTTAATAGTGATGATCAATCTGTTTGTCTTGTATACCGTGTTATGGATTATCTATTTTTCAAATTACAAGAGAAAAATGAAAAAAAATATGTTAAATATTTTTTTAAAATTGACATTTTAAATCGATTATAACTATAACCAATTTAAAAAAAAACTCATTGTTTAAATCGTTTATATCAATAATTGATATAAAATGTTTACTTTTAAGATTGATTATAACTATAACTAATCTAAAAAGTGAGCTTTCTAAAAAGTCTATTTTTAACATTAGTTATACACTACAATCAATCTAAAAAGTAAACTTTTTAAATTAATTATACTTTATAATTGATCTAGAAAGTCTATTTTTTATATCAATTATAGTTTATAACCAATCTAAATTGATACATTTATAACGATCATACAGCTGTTTGTAAAAAGTTATTTTTAATCGATTTAAATTTTTTTTCTACACTAATACATTGAAAATATAAGCAAAGTTGGAAGCTCAAATTACTTTACTATTATATCAATTAAATAAATATAGAAGATAAAAGGGATAAATATAAGATCTTCTAAGGAATTATATGCCATCTATAATTTCTCCATCATGTGCTCAAAGTAAATGCATAATCTCCCATACATCAATAACTGTATTAAGTTAATTTTATTTTTTTTTAATAAAGGAAAGCATATGATATGAAGAAAATGGAGACAATCAGTAATTATATATGAATATTGATTGAAGATATATAAAGGCACATGACAATTATATTTAATTTATTTTTCGTGTACGAAAATGCACATGTGGAAGTTTTCGGTTTCTATTAGTGAGTTCGAATTCTTCTCGTTAATAAAAATTAACAATTTAACAACTAATATTTGCTGATAAAAAAAACAGAAAAAGTTTAGAGAAAGACCTGAATCTGAATTTGATGCACCTACCACCTCACAATGAAACAACATAATTAGCAGGCAAAATTACCCTTTAATCAGGCAAAATGTTGCTTGAGATCTATATATATCTGAAAATTATAGACTTAAATGATGCCCACACACATAAAAATGCTCATTTCACATTTCTAAATGGCTCATTAAAATTTTAAAGGTGTTCCATGTGAATAAAGAAAATGAGTTAGAAAAGCACGTGACTCTATAGAACATGAGATGCATAGGTCTTTACGGAAACAGAGAATAAATGGTGGTTTTATAATCAATAACAAAAAATTGCTGCCGAGGCGCTTGAAAATTTTCAAACTAAGGTATTCTATTATACATAAGAAATTACCACATAAATTTGGTAACAAGGTGATCCACTTTTGCACCTTAAGCCAGCCTATGATTTTGGACGTGCAGAAATATGGGAATAACTACTTACTCTTCCACGGTTCCTGAACCTCCAGCTGCAGATTCACCATAAGTCTGAAGGTTAGTGAAATGAGGAAAAGAGGAAAACAAAGATAAATCTTCTAGTGGGTGAAAATAAAGGAATGTTATGAGCATACGGTTTGATAAAGAACCATATTAGTTTGTGATTGATAATGCGAATTGCACCACTGACTGTTAATTTTTTCTTAAAGAACCTTGGTATCTGAATTCTACTAATCTGAATTGAGGTGAACTCATTTAAATATATAATGTTCTCTTGGCGTCTATTTTCTCATTCATCAGATTTGAACTCAAATTTATATACAGAAAATTAAGCTTTTTGGTACTTAAACCAACTAACATTCTATATTATATGAACAATCTAATAACACACTATTTATCACATTCTTTTGTATATATCCTTATTATTAATTAAAACTGACTCAAAATCACATGGTTTACACTATACGAAGTTCAGGGGTAATACCGCGTGCGTTTAGTTTTGTTCTTCACTAAAAATTAGAAGTTTACTTTTGTAACTCGTACAATAAAGATTAACATTAAAAGTTGATACTAGTTACACAAGTAAAAATCCAATTTTGAACGGTGAATGATACCAAAAGACACAAGTTGTTCTCTCAAATTGAATGTCCCTTAAATTATATGAATTAAGAGAAATACACAAAAACAGTAAAAAAATAAAAGTTTAATTTCTTTCTCGTTTGACTGAATGAAAAAAGAGAAGGATTTATCCTTACACAAAATAATGTATAAATTGATTCCTTCTTAGAGAAGTGCATTTATGAAAGGCAAATTTGACAATTAAAAAATTGTGCCACTTCTCATTTCCTTGTCTCTAGTAGGGAGAGAATTCTTTACTGTGTTCTAACTCAATAATTGTTTCCTACCTCTTCCTTGTCTTTCCTCTCCCAAACAAATGAAATCAAACTCACTATTCTTATTCACATCTCTCTTTCTCACTTCCCTTTCTAAATTTATAAAATCAAACAAGGTCCTACGGTACAATAACTAAAAATTTTGTCTAGATCTTACATAATAACTTATATATTGGACACTTCTCCAATTTCATTTCTAAAACGACATAAAGTAATGCAAACAACTTACATTAATGCAAATAACTTACGGGCACTGTCACTGAGTTGCTCTTTTTGCTCATTCTCCATGCACTTGAGTAGGTACTTAAAGGTCTCAGTCTCACATGGGATGGTGAGTCCTCCACTTTGATCAAACCCAAATTCCTCTGCAGCCTTTTCCAGCAAAACTTTGAACAGAGAGTGGGTAAGGTAGCTGGTGGGAATGATGAATCTCCTAAGCTCAGGTCCAACATACACTGCCAAGTACCCTTCTGGAACATCAGGTGGTGGAAGTGATTCAGGAGTTTTGCAACTGTCCTCGTTATCTGATTCACAATTCATTATATTTACTACCCTTTTGTTAATTAATGGTGATATGCTCCCATCATTAGTCATATGATCAGAAATGGAATTGGAAGCTTTTGGGCCTAAAGTCACACTTTGCCACTTTTGAAGCATTTCCTTTAGCCTCACAATCTGCCTAATTCCTCCTGTCAATTTGGAGCCTCCACCGCTATCCATTGTTTCACTTTAATCAAAATAGACAAAGGTATTATTAATCCAAGGTCAAAATTTAGTGGATTCTATTCATGACTAGAATAGTCACGCCAAATCTTATACTACATGTAAATATATACATGGGTCACGATGTGCACTAGTGAAATTATGAAACAAATGCAGTGTCAAGTGTCGACTGTCAAATATGAAAATAAACAAATATATAACTGAATAGTGAAGAGCAATCAAATTCTCTTATTCAAGTACAATCGATAATTTATATGCTTTCCTCATGCTATGCACCCATTAGTCCAATGACTTCTTTGGCCTTTTCTTATTGAATGGAATCATGATAGAAAGACTTGATTGTAAAATAGGAAAAAATATAAGCGATTTAATTGATTCAATTAGAATTTAAGAGATTAAAATTATAGGGACTAAAAATATAATGAAGATGTTTATAAAAAAGGATTGTATAATTTTTATTATCAGCATAAATATTTTGTTTCAAAAATAGTAAAAAGAAGAAAGTGATGTCTTTTTGGCGTGCATATCATATTCAGTACCGCTATTTTAACATCTCTCCAACTAAATGAAAGGGAATCAATAATCAATGTTTGTGCCAAGGTGTGATCCCTGATTATTTAGTTTATCAAGAGAAAAAGTATGCGAACTTTGTTCAATCTCTTCAAATCTCATCTTACCTGAATTTAAAATTTAAATTATGCTGTTATGAATCAATCTCTTCAACTGTAATTCACGATTTTTTTTTTAAATGGCAATGCAATTACATTTGTGAAGGAGGCCATAATTTAAAACCTTAGAACCAGGTATCAAATTACCAAATTCCAAGCCAAGATCCACACAGACCCTTGAGACAGAGAAAAATCTAAAGCGCAAACAATGAATCAGCTGAAGCCAAAGATGATAAATATAACCTTAATTGATAATGACAATGATAACAGTTAAATTAACATTCAAAGTATAACAAAAAGAAAAGAAATGGAACATGATGAATGACCCAGAAAGAAATAAAAACCTTAGAAAGATTTGAAAGATGAAATGCATTAAGAGATTGATACCTGAAATAATAGAAGAGGGCATTAGCTATGAGCGAGATGAGAAAAGGCCATGCAGCTTCGAAAGTGGAAGCGGAAGTAGCGATATTTCCAAAGAGAGAGGAAATGAAACGAGATAAGATCAGTTACGATATATTCTTTTCTGTCTCTGTCTGAATCAACTAATTCTCAGAAGAAATGTTCCAATGAAAACGTTGGTGTTCCATCTTTATACGCTGAATAGTCGGCGAAAAAATGAACTTCTTGTTGTGCTGTTATAGTTCTTTTCTTATGTTTCTCGAATCACTCGCTGAGCGTCGCTGTCGGAGACTCTATTTTTCTGTTTCGTCCGAAGAATGAAGCCAACGGTTTACGTATAGAAGTTGCGTCCTTGAGCATTTTCATTTAATTTTTCGAAAAGTTAAATCAATAAAAGGAAAGTGTTACTTTGCTTTATTATATATATAAATATGGATTTTCTCCAAACCTTACCTTGGGCCGTCTCCAGCCCAATTCAGACACTTACGCGACGTTTGGTATATAATTTTATTTTTTTTTACTTTTTCTAGAATCCTAACATAAAAAAATTATGATTTTCATATTTGGTATATAATTAATAAAAAAAGATTGTCAAAAAATTATAATCCCCATAAATTAATTTTTATCTCGCTTTTCTATGAAAAATTCCTAAAGAGGTAACAAAAATCCAACTTTATTGAATGCAGATAAAATTTTAATTACGTAAAATGATTATGTTATCTTTTTTTACAATTATAAATTAATACTTGCTAGAATTTTTGTTTATTCAAAAGATTTAGTTGTTATTGTTGAACATTGCACTGTATTACTCTTTTGCATTGTCTTCCGTGAATATTATCTTGTTAAGTTATATTTTTGTTTAATTATTTTTATTACTTATTTTCTTATTTGTTAAATTGATTTTATAGGTTTTGTTAAAATTTTTTGCTTTAGTTTCTTTGGATTATATATATTTTATGATGCTTTATGATCTTGTACAATTTTACCTCTTTTTATATTTGTATGATTATGAAAGGAATCAATAGAATGATTGGTATTTTGTTAATTATTATTAGTTAGATTGGGAGATTTTTAGGTGCAGTTTATCCTGCTACATTCTAGTTATATCTATTATAATAAACATGTATCTATGTGTAATTATGTTGATCTTGGAACAAATTGATAAAAAAAATTTAATCATAAGCCTTTATAAATAAATAAGTTATATTATTTTAAAAATCATATTGAATTTTAAACCACATAAAATACGAATTTAGAAAATAATTCCGCCAATAACCAATGCTTAGACTATAAAAATATATTCAATTGATATTTTTATTCATTTATTGTTCATTTCGATTCTATTTTAATCCTATATAAGTTGTTGATTAGTTTAATTGACTTTTTTTTTTATTATGTTAGATTATGGCACAAATACATCCTAAAAAAAAGAAGAAACTCATTCTCTTGACTATTATATACTTACATCCTATAAATATCATATTTATAATAAAATTAAAATAAAAAATAAAAAATATTTAATAAATTTATTTTAATGAAAGGTCTATTTACAAAAAATTCTTATATAATCAACAAAAGTTATTATAATGTAATCAAACTTAAAAATCTTTAATTCCCAAGAAACATACTAAGACTAACCAAATATATTTTACATATTTCTAGGAATCAACTTTCTTAGAAAATATAATTTTTGAGGATGAAAAACCTTCTCCTTTACCGACCACCACTTATATTAATCTAGATTGAGATTAAAATACAACTAAAACAACTTTTTGAGGATAAAGTTTCCGATTTTACTTTCATCGGTCTAGACATGGATAGATGGTGCACTACAAGAAAAGCGTGGCTTAGTGGTGATTGTCTATCGGCAGTTCAAATAAAGTCGACGTTTAGGTATTAGAAAAGGAATTGTGTCCCTATTTGTTGTTTGATTAGAAACCGATGAGAAGTTCTAGTTCACGGGTTTGACAAGAAACACTGACTACTGCATCTTTGTCGATTTGCTTCACTTTTGCCGATGTTGCTTCATCTTTTCTAAGGGATGACCCTAATACACTTTATTCACAATTTGCTTCTGCTTCCTGCAAGGTGAGTTCTCTCTACTCCTAAGTTTGTTAGTTCTTTCTAAATTGAATCTTTAACTTGCAATTTTTCTCTAAATTTATAAGAACAGTGGTAAATGGTAAATGTATTTAAAATATGCAACTACAGAATCCTAACAAAACTCTAATTAGCTAACAGATTTTATGAATTTCTTATTTAAACTTTGATTTTAGAATTGTATAGGAGCAGATGTTGTTTTTTGTAATATATTTCTTTAAATGTTTACGCTAATCATCAGTATAATTTCACACAAGCTTTTCAATTTTAAAGTGTGTAAACTAAAATAATTTAGGAATACTCATTTAGATGGTTCTGTGTATACTAGTACAAAATATTACAAGATTGCGTTTTACAAGCCTTATTTGGAGAGACAATTAAAAACGTTGTGTTACTAATATTTTCATTTTTTTTTATCAAGAATAGGTAAATTCATGGAATTTTTATAGAAATAAATAGAATGATAAAATGAAACCTTTCACCCACTGCTTGGTGTTGAACATAAAACAGGGGATTCTGCAGTACGAAAAGAATATGAAAATCTCATGCTAGTTATTGTGTGTGGCTGCTTAAGTAAGACTTTGCGATTTTCTTGTCATAAAATGTCATTATCCAATGCTTAGAATTTGATATTCTCTTCTTAATTCTTTGTTCTTCATATCCATGCATGAATGGGTTGTATGTAGAATTTTAGCCTTAGATAATTCTTTTTTTAGCATTTGGTTTAGCTTCAACAGGCTTTTCACAAGTTTCTTTCCCTTCAACTTTCAAATCATCACTACCTTTTCCCGTTGCACTAGCCTTTATTTTCTTCCCTTTAACTAACAGGTGTACGACATTCTACATCTATTTGTTTTTGTGAAGGCTTCTCTTTTGAACCCTTTTTGGATGGAGACTTTATTTTAAGCATATGAATATGCCGTAATTACATAGCTTTTTTCTCCTTGTTTCAGAATTAGGCTTTGTCTTGCAACTCACAAAATAAAAACATATAACATGTTATAGTGGAAAACCAGGGGGTCCTCCAATGGTTTATGTTACTGTGTTAGGCTTTGGATGATCATATTTATTTTTAAAGTGTTACTAATAGAATATTCTTATAATTAAAATTCAAAAATACTTAAAATATAAGATCACCAAGCGTAAGTATAATTTTATTTTAATAACGATAATATTATTTGGTACGGATGACATTAAAAAATGAATGATTTTTAACAAATTATATGAAAGAGAGAACACATTTTTATTAATTTTGAGTGTTTGACAAAAATTATTGTTTCGTACTTTTTTGTATTTTTCTATTAATAATTATATATTGTTAACTTGGATGGGTTTGAATTCAAAAGATTTCTTTTTCGTGGTAGTTATGGAATTATACCGGAAAAATAATAATATTTATTCAAATAAAATATATAAAAACTCATTTAATAATAAATATTTTTATTTTATACACTATACATATTTAGATAAACATCTCCATACACACTTGTAGGAAAATAAAATAAGAAGATAAAATAAATTAAACATTTTACTTAAGTGAATTAATTTTATATGAATTTAACTTTTATAAAAATTTAATTTTGTTTGTCTTCTCTAAAAACTAACATACATAAGATTGATTGACCAAAGTTTGTAACTTATTATAAATTTTTGGTATTTGTTTTGTATTTTTAAAGATAAAAATAAAAACACTAAAGTACATTGGTTGATTTTATCTAACAAAAATAAATAAATTAATGCGTTATGTCTTCTTATTTTCTTGTCCAAAAGTTAAGTTGGATATATATTTTTTCTAAAACTGATCATATATATAATGTGTCTCAAGTTGTTGGTTTTTGGTGGCATACGTATCCATTTTCTTCTTTAACAGTAATCACAAAATAAGTAGCAGGCCAAACACTACTTTTATGATAGAAGACACTCATATCATTAAGAAAAAAAATTAAACTAGTAGAGAACTTTTAAGGATTATGATGTAGATGTTTAAGGACCAAGACACAAGTTAATATAGTTTCTTTTGTCTTCAATGGTTATTGCTGATTTTGATTAGATTTTGATTATGGGTTTCTTTTGGATCATATTCTTCCTGTGATTTTATAATTGCCATGTCATACAAAATTTTCTAGTGATTTGAGGTTTCATCTTGTAGTATGGACTAATTTATCAATAAAGTTAATACATTAAAGAACTACATTAAAAATATCTCATTGAACCAATCTTATTAAACCAAACATGTAGTTTATAAATCTCTCAATTTGGTTAATTTATCATGAAATTGTCTAATACAAAGATTAAATTATATAGATATAAACTTTTAAACATGATGAAATTGAATATTTACTCTAGTGGCTCTTCCTTCTTTATTAACCATAACTTTTTAACTATAATAATTTTTTTCATTGGAGTCTCTACGTGATAAACAATTCCTAAGCAACCTTTTTCTATAATATTTGATTTTGAAAACTCTGTCACAATATCATTGATAGAGAAGTTGACTTTTAGAAAGTAATGCAAAGGTTAGGGTTATCAGTAAACGCAACGATTTTTGAATCCATCTCTAAATCCATATTGTACCTTTTGATGCATTTATTGCTAATTTGGAGGATCGATACATTATGGGTCTTTTTAAAATAATAGGTTTCTATTAAAGTTAAAGTCATAATAGAGCACAACCTGAAGGCTTGATAGTTGAAAGTTGACTTTCTAAAGAGATACTAACTTTTTGCTCAAGGTACTTGGGTAATGAAATTGAGACAAAATTCAATTGTGGGGGCCATGTTGACGATGTTCCATTTGAGTCTTATTGGAGGTTCATCTTATTTTACTTTGATACATATAGAATTGCTTCAAGCACATCGACATGTATTGGTTAATTGTAAAGAAGTAGAACACTACTACATTGAGTCAGTCTTACTTAAACAACTTATTTATTCTATAATCTAAACACTTAGTAACATCATTACATATATAGGGAATTTAGAATTACTACAAAGAGAAGTTAAGGAGTTGAACAAGGTTGTCAAGTGTGATAGACAAAGAAGTTCATCAATGCATTGTGGTGGTTTTAGTGTTGAGTAGGTAGAAGAGATACCTTTTACTTTAAAGTGTTATTACAAATTATTGCTAAATCAATAATTTTTTCAAATAGATTATGAATGATAATATTGAAGCACATTCTCTACATATTTGTACCCTTGCACAAGGCACACTTAATGTTAATGTGTATAAATTTTGAACCTTACAATGTGAGTAAGGGATGAAAACTCAAAATAGTGGTGTGTTCTGTAACTTTGGAACTAAAAGTTGTTCAAGTACAAGTAACTATCGACCAATAGAAGGTTTAATACCGTATAATGGGAAATTGGTTGACAATATTGAATTAAACTACTATGATCGATTTATAGTGACTTTGTTTAAATGTCAATGGGCTAAATTATAAATCCTAGATGCATTAGAAATGATGTATTAGGGTTCACATTAATCAACTTTTCTCATTTGATTCATATGGGTGTGTGAGAAGATGACGAACCATACATTTAGGCTTCTCAAGCTCAATTGGTGTATTATGTGGATGACAATAAAGATTAAGGATTGTTGCCTCGATTAATCTAAAATCAAGAGACATGTTTGACACGAGCAAGGATGTAATATGACAACTTTTAAAAGTGAGCCTTATCAACAATAGTCAATCTAATTTTTGTTAGATGACATCTTTGAAACTCAGTTGTTTAGACCTAATGTACATATAGAATTTGAGTAAGTTGAATAATAAGAATTATCTTTTATCCATGTTGCTTCTTTTTTGTTTAATATTTGTTTAAACTAAAATAACCCGTGTTGGATGTTTTTATGGATGAACAATCATCAATGTTTATGTTTTTATTATCCATGTTTATGTTTTTATTATCCATGTTTATAACATTTTTGATATATTAATTTTTTACAAAGTATGTCACGTTAAAGTTCATCTCATATGGAGCCAAAAGAAACTTCTCATGATTCAACCAATGGTGAGTCTTCTCTACATGAAGAAATCCTACCTCAATTGTCAGTTGGAGCTAATCATCTAATATTAATAAAAAAGACAATATTGGATGGTTCAAGTGAAAAGTAAGTTAACTAATTAATTTTTATTCATTTGACTAAAATATATGATCATACAAATTATTAACACTTTATCTTTTTGGAGAATGAAGGAGAGATAAAAGAATGTCACATGACAGTTAAAGAAATTTACAACCTTCCACTTGGAGATATGATTGTGATACCTTTTGAGGAACATCAACCAAGTCTTATAAATGCATATGAGCTCCTAGGAAGATTTTTGGGTCGATTGGCACGAGATATCAACTTGTTTCCCATTTGCTTGAGATATCATTAAGGACTTACAGATGAAGAACTATCATCCAAACAACTAGATCATTGGAGATGTCCATGATAGAGTAAGAACGAGGTCATCCTTTTGAGAGCAAGCTCACATTGCCTTGATTTCAAAGATAAAACCAAAAATAATGAGTGATGCTCTACAAGATGAAGGTGGATCAAGGTCATGCAAGAGGAGTTAGATTAGTTTCAAAAAATGACATTTGGAAGCTTGTGGAATTACTCAAAGACAAGTTAGTTATTGAGACAAAATGGATATTTAGAAATAAGTTGGACGAATAAGGTGACGTTGTGTGTAGGATATAAACAATAAATCTAGAGGGGATGAATAGATTGTTTTTATGTTTTTTTAATAAACTTTTAATTTTAAGAAAAAAATTCTTCACTTGCTTTTCTCTTAAAGAAATTATACAATACAATGTATAAATAATCTTCAAAATAAAATTTCAAAGTAATACTTAACTGTGAATTGATACAAGATTTAAATGAAATTCTTGAATAATATGCACAAAATTTAAAAATATTAAAGAAGAGAAAAATATGCACAAAAAGTTATACTAGTTGAGTCTCTAATGAACCTATATTTAGTTGACCTAACCTTTGTTGGATCTTCCAGTATAGAAACATTGAAATTATGAACACTTTGCAACACTATATTTCTAAACAATTTATCCCTTTCTTGAACCATTCAAGAAATTGTCACTAATGTGGAACCCTACCACATTCTGCCTAAAAGACTCCCTTTAGAACACTTACATAAATTTAAAATAAAGGTATAGAAAACACCTGATTTTGAGCTAGTTCATAGAAAAATAAAAGCTCAAGATAACTTCATATTAAAGACTTTTCCTTAATCCTTCATCATGAATCAAACTTTGTTTTGAAGATGATTAAGACTGAGTATGACCACCTCTAAGATGTCTCTTCTTCACATATGAAAGTGGTTTTTCTTTAAGTCCTATTTAAGAGAATTTAAAGGAGTTTATTTATAAGAAAATTCAGTTTGTAACTATAATTATCAGTTACAACAAGTATGTCATAAATTAATTAATTCTTCTTGATTTTGGAAAAGAAATTTGACATTGTAATCAATTAATTTAACATGTAATAAATTGAAAGAGAGAGTTGTTATCAAATTGTAATAAACTTGTTTTTATGTAATTGATCATCATTCACATGTAATCGGTTATAATTGAATCTTGAAACATTTGAACTTTGAATTTAAGTTTGTGTAATCGATAAACTTGAGTGTAATATATTATCATTGTTAAAATTTATTTTCCAAATTCAATTAAGAACATTTTAACAGATTACATTACCAAGGTAATCGGTTATAATGTACCAACTTTGAATTTTCTTATATTTGCATAAGGCACAACTTAATATAAAGTATCTACACTTCCACAAGGTAATTAGACTCTATCAAACACAAACCTAGAAACTATTAACAATCCATATATCAATGCCATTTGAATTACATGTTTTTGTGCCAGAAAGAAAATTACAATAAAAACTAAAAGTAAACTAAAAGAGAGAGGGAATGTGCCCTTTTTTGTTGATCCATTTCAAACAATCTTCCCTTTTTTGTTTTTTATGTGCCAAAATTTCAAAACATGTATATATTTGTTGATTGATATGTTGCAAGTGTTTTCACCAATACAAGATCAAGTAAAGTTTCATACCTTACCAAAACCTCAATCAATTCAATCAATACATATTTCATTTCAATAAATCAATGTTAACTTTTCTCAATTAATATCAATGTTATTGTTTGTCAATTTCTCTCAATAATCAATTTTTAATTTTTCTCCCCTTGTTTGGAATATCAAAAGTAAAAACAACAATAATGAAAGTAACAATAACATAGAAATCATCATTAATGTGTCAAATGTGTCATTACAAACCATATGTCATACAAAAAAAAGTCCAAATACAAGATTTCAAAAGAAGATAGATAATGACAAAGCCAAGCATAAAACAAATAAAAAACATATAGGAAATACTAAGCTAGATTCCTAAAAGGACCTAAACACTACTTTTCATCATCATCATTATCATTCTTATGGATCTCCAACTCATCAAGTCTCTCATGAATTCTTTCAATGTGAAGTTTAATCTTTGAGTAGTCTTCCTTATGAATCTTGATTATCTCATCTAACTTAAGCATGGCATTTGTCTCAATGGTAAAAAATGGTTTTAGTCCTCTTTAGCTTGTTCTCCTAGACCTTCACCTTGATAAGTTGACTTATGTAATACCTTGAAATTTCAACCCAAATATATGTGTGTTATATTTAATTATTTATTTGAGTTATTTTATTTATCTAAAAATAACTCTTTGAAATTAATTACTAAAAATTAATTTTAAGTAGTTAAAATTCTCTAAAAATTTTATAGGATAAACTTTGATGGTAGATATTTTACTCGTAAATTTAATTCCTCACATGTATTTGTTTCTTTTCTATTTGTCGTATATTTATCTAATGAACTTTATTTGCCAAATAAAGTTCTACAAATGAATATTTAATTAAGATTAAGTAAGAAAATAAAACAAATGAGATTTAAGTTATCAGAGGAAGACAAAATTCTAATTGGACAATTTTATCCTTCGTAATGTAATTTTACTAATAAACTTTCATTAGTAAAAATCTATTAGATAAAATTTAAATTTTTTTTTATTAAAACCTAAATTATTCTAATTTATCTATTAGAAATACAAAATAATGTTTTAAGATAAAGAAATAGAAGAAAAAAAGGGTAGCGTTATTAGATAAAAATTCGTCAAAAATTGATTGAAAAATAATTTATTGTACTTCTTTAAAAAAAAACCTTTTTAGACCAAGTGGATCCCATAAAAAACCATGACAACCTCCAACAATACACTTCGCCCTACACATCACATTATAGTAGCCTAGTGGTTATAAATAGAAGGAATGAGAAATTGGTGCAACCTAGATCCCTAAATTGTACACGAAAAAGGCAATCGTGGAGAAAGAAACAACTAGAAAGAATGAAACAAGCTACAGTATTGATTGACCAGGCGAAAGAGAAAGCTTTAAGGGAGATTCCTTTTTTTGAAGTGACTGAGGCTTTATAGAAAGCCTTCGTTATTGAAGAGGAACTCGTGCCAATGGCCTATTCGAAAGAAAAAGGGTAGCCGTTGGAGGATGGAGAAAAATTGAGAACAAAATTAGGAAGTTCAGCCTAAGTTGAATGAAGAAGAATTATTTGTTGATTTGGCTGACAAGATAATTGATTCGCCCAAAGATCGATTATTACAAATTGTTGATCCCATTATGGACCAACAGTTCGAGGAATCTTTGTTGGATTTCATGCTAAGTGATGAGGTTGACTTTCTTTTTGCCAAAATGGATATTGTCAGTTTAATCCCAAGCGAGTTTTGGGCCCATTAAAAACAACTAGATCAATTAGCTGGAGACGTTTTCGTGGAAGAAGCCTAATGGGTCTCTTTTGAAGAATCTACTCAGTCAAGGAGTATTATGATGTTTGAAAAGCCATTTGAAGACATGGGCAAACACCTAAAGCCTTTGTAAATAAAGGCTTATGTTAATTTGTAAAACCTTAAGAAGAGTACTTGTAGATGGAGATGTTATGTTGAATGTTATGTAGATTAACATTTTGAGAAAGATTGACAAAGGCATTAATGACTGGACAACAATTAATATAAACATGATCAACTTCACCAGAGGAGACACGCATGCGCTCGGGGTTTTGGTCGCCGACATCACGGTGGGTACCAAAACAAGGAAAACGATATTTTTCGTGGTGGATGCGAAACCATCCTACACTTTGTTGTTGGGACGAGATTGGATACATGGAAATAAATGCGTATCATCCACATTGCATCACTTCTGATGTTTTGGGATAAAGATCAAGCGGAGGTGGTGCATGCTGATAAAAGTCCATTTGAAGCTGAAATTCAAATGGCTGAGGCCATTTATTATTCATCTCACTTGAAGTCGATCTAGGTACCTAAATCATATGACGAAGGGTCCTAGACAACCTATAACTTAACAACTAAGGGTTTTCAAATCGAGATAGTAGCTGATTCCACTGCTTTGAGTAGTTTCAATCCATGACGCAAGACAAAGAAATGGTTCTGGACTTACTGGATGAATTGATCGTTTTCAATATAGAAAACAAGTTAGCCGATTTTGGGTCATCTGATGAGGAATAGGGGGAGATAAAGGAAAGGAGTTGGTAGTAAGAGTCAAAAATCCTCAAGGGGCATCCTGGAAAATTTTCAGAGGAATATTGTGTACCAATTAGGAGACAAGTGCCTTCTTTTGAGGCTCAAGATCCTTTAGTGGAAGTTAATCTTGTTGGAGAAAGCCACCATAATTTCCCTCTTCTATGAACTCAAAATAAGCAATTTGCGGAAGCTTAAAATATAACA
>JAMLFT010003613.1:0-21607 GCA_026544285.1 Pachyrhizus erosus | reverse complement strand
GAATATATATATATATATATATATATATATATAACCTATGGAAATGTATGAAAATAAGTAGGAAAATTTACACATAACTAGCAAAAACAAAGAACTTGGCAAATATCACATTATAACTGTTTTATACAATGTATTGCTTTTTTGTTTCCTATCTTTTGGCTTTTTTTTTTTTTATCTAACACTAAAAGAATAAAATAAACAAATGGGAATAAACATGTGGAGGAGTCCTAAGGAATGCTTCAGGTAATTGGATGCGTGCTTTCTCAAGATTCATTGGATCTTGCAGTTCCTTTCATGCAGAATTATGGGGTATCGCCACAGCTATCCAACTAGCTCAAAGGTCTGCATTGAACCTTATTCTCAAACAATTATTTCATTCATTCAAAATGGTGTCTTGCATAACCATCTGTGCATGCCTCTCCTTCGTACAATCAAGCGGATTAAAGATCAAGCTTTCTTTTCCCTCCACCTCTCTCGTACTCTTCGAGAAGCTAATTTTGTAGCTGATTATTTTGCTAATTTAGCTCACTCTCAAAATGTCTCTTTTGTTTGGTGGGACCATCCTTTTCAGCTATGTTTTTCTCTTCTCCTTTAAGATTATAGTGGGGTTTGTTTTTCACGTCGTTTTCGTTTCTAGCTTTGGCCTCTAGGCCTCCTTGTAATAATAATAATAATAATAATAATAAAGAACATTATGTGAGGCATCTGGGTGTCACAGTGATCATAAATGGACATTCTGAGGATAAAGATTAGGAGAGCAACTAATTAATGAATTTTTCCATGCTACCAAATTGAGAGCATTGACTTTGTTTAAGAAGCTCTCCTATTACAGATAAAACTTTCAAAAAGAATTGAATTGAATTCAGGATCGCACACCTCATTCCATGGTATTGGTTTTAAAATTTTCAAGTTGAAACTTTATGTCAAAGATATTTATTTTTATTTATACATATTTAATTAAAAAAATAAGTATCTTTTTCAAACAATCAAAATTAGTTTTTGTTCAAATAACAAAAATGCAGTAAATTTGACCTAATAGTAAAATATTTAAGTAGTCTATACAATATTATAAATTCAAATCTTATTGTCATTATTATAAAAAAATCAAAATACTTTAATAAAAAATAGTATTAAAAAAATCAAATACATGTTCAATAGAATTTATCCAAAATCATAAATACACTATGATGTCAAATTATATAATAATTTATTTTTATAATACATGTCACTTTTACGTTAATACATATCAGTAATTAATTGATTTCTCAATTCAAATCTTATACTTACGACAAATTTAATTTATATACAGTATATTCTATACAAAAATATAAATATATATTTTTAATACATATGTGCTCAAACAAATGAATCAGTAACTCGGTTAATTTAATTATTAATGGATCCATCTAATATTTTGATTGAATCAATTATTATTTCAGTTTTAATAACACTATTTAATGATGATAGTGGTGATATTTTGCTGTAAAATGATATTCATAAACATATCAACACTCTGTTTGCTAGATGTGAAAAGGGGAAGAAAGAATTTGAAACTACGAGAATTAAGTGTTTGGTTTGTGCCACATCCGACCTCTCACAGCTATTGCCATAAGGCACTTATATTGAAAAGGAAAACCCAGATTGATGCTCTGGATTCGAATTTTCATTCCTTAAAAGCCTTTCCATCTATTGAAACAATAATGGACCGAAGTTTTAAATTGAGATGTTAAAAAGAAACACTATTTTGATTAATTTAAGAATATTACTAATTTTTTTTCTATATATAAAAAATAAATAATATTTTTTATTTTTTTATGTTTAACTATAACTAATATATGAGTACTTTAAATATATTAATGATTAGTTTTCTTTCATATCTTTAATTTATTATTATGAAATTTATTAATGAAATTTCATTTATTTTTTTTATAAAAGTGAATATATTTATTAAATTATTAATAATATAATTCATATTTATTAATTGAAAAATTATTTATTAAATTATAAATAGTATCGCTATATCTAACTATTACTTTAACTAATTAATTTTATGAATATTTTTTAAATGAAATTTAAATTTATGATAATATTGATTAAATAAATTAATTTAATTATTTTTATTTATTTTAATAAATTAGATATTTATTTTTTATATATAAAAATGAAAATAATAGCATACTGTGTAACCCAAAAAGAATACTAATACATTTATGTCAAACAAATTCCATGCGTCAGAAATCTAAAAATATATTTATCTCATTAAATCAAATATGCTAAAAAAGATAAAAATATAATTTATGAATATTATAACACTCATTTTTTTTTGGGGGACGTTGTCATCCGAAAGAAGGTCATTTTTTTTCTCTTCATTTATTTTTTATATATCTTTTATACTAAACAATCTAAAAATCCACTCTTTTTTCACCACTTTCTTTCTATCAAATGTTGTTCTTTTTTTTTTCTCTTTTTATTTTATTTATAAAATCAAACAGAGTATAAATGTATACACCTAACAAGAGATAAGAAAAGAAAATATGTGACAGGTGATTTTATGTAATTATATAAAAAAAAATGAAATGAAAGAAAGGTGAGGGTATTATACACGTCTATGATTATCATTCATTATTTTAGTATAAGCATGAGCTTGTCCTTGGTTTGGGAAATGGATCTGTAAATTGATTCTTTGAATATTTTTTTTTAAAAGTTACGAGATATTCTTAATGCTTTTTAAATAAAAATTAAATTTGATTAATTTATTCTATTCTTTTTTTATTAAGTTGTCTTTCATTGAACTTATAAATAAAAATTAATACGAGATAAAGAAATTAAAATATAAAAAATAATATATTTTCACTTTTAAGAATAATGGATAAAATTAAAATAATATTTAAAACGACTAATATTTTAAATTAGAGATTAAATGGAAGGGTAAATTCCTTTTTTATGGTAAAAAAAAGTTTTTTCTTTGTTAATTGTCTTATGTGTGCACACTGCGTAGGGTAATGTGACTAATGACTACCAAAGTTAGTGTTTCCTATTTCTATCAAATAAGGAAGGCCAAAAGCCCCAAGTCATTGAACTTTTTGGGCACGTCATGCTCCCTAAGTTTGTAGGCCAACTTATAGTAATGATGTAATAGTAATCTTCCATTTGACAGGGACATCCACAATGTGATTAGTTTCTATTATTTTATATTCCACTAGTAAGTGAAAGATAACTAGGCTAGGCTCTGGAATGGGAGAGCAATTGCCTGTTCTTTTTCATGGCTATACGACCCATGCAATTATTCTTCCCACCCTCTAAGAAAGGAATCGTGAAGTGGAGAAGGGACACGTAGAAGAGTATCTTACTGAAGTTGTTGCTTGGCTGATGGATTTACTTATTTAGACCTTGCCTAAGTTGCATTTGCATTACATATTTGAACCATGGCTGTTGGATTCAGATTAAGTGCATGTAAGTGTGTAACTGAATTGGTGGACGGATAACACCTTTGTTTTTGGTTTGATTTTAGGTCCATATGTCGTTACTTGGTTGATTGTTTCTGAACACGTGCTTGGAAGGGAGACATTGGAATTATGAAGCTTGCACAAAGGGTGGTTCTTTAGAGAGCAATAATGATCAATATGTCTCTTTTGCACCATCTAATTGGTGGAGAGTGATGCCCTATCTCTTTTACACTAATTTTTAAAAGGAAAGACTGGATTTCATAACCGGCATGGTTGTTGAATTTGCAGAGGAGATGAGATTAGTGGAATGGAATTTTATGAAAAGAATAATATAATTAAAAAAGTTGTGATATCAAACTTTGGTAGTTATTCAAAAGGAAAATTTTATTACTCACTTCAATTCAACCATGATTACCACTTTTTTTTAAAGATACTTGTACTATTATATCAGAAGTTAGTAAATTGATTAAGGTATACTCTATCATGAAGTTGATCGATTAGAGGTATATTTTACCTAGGATATATATGAGCTATACTTCGTGTCTATTTATAACAGTTTTTAAACCATTTTCTAATTTACTGTTTACACGATTTTTTTAACTTTTAGATTATTCTGTTTGTTGCATCCATGTGTAAGACTTCAATACTTCTTAAGTGTTTTATTTCATTTACTTGAAACTTTGGGCACATCCTCATATAGTTGCAAGCTTGTTTCTAAAGTGTGTTATTTCATTTATTTTGTAGTTGCAAGCCTGTTGAAGACTTTTCTTGGGACTTCAATTTTTCTTGCTTTTGTATCTGTTTACGAATCTCCTTATTAGATAGATGTAGTATATGATAAGACTTTTTGGATTACACCCAATGTATGATCAAACATAGTTCTAATAGCAATTGTCAATTTTTAGAGGAAGAGATAAGATGATTAATCAGTGGGATGGGATTTATGACAGAATAATATGATTAGAAAAATTATATAATTTTATTATCAAACACTTTGGTGACATAGAAGTACCCCTCCATCGTAAGATTGGTGAATTGAAGAAGCACTATCACATGGATATAAGTTACGAGACAAACTTATTTGTAAACTTATGACCAAATTATGTTGGCTTCTGAAAATTTCTGAAACTTATAGATTCTTCTATTCATTAATACAGAAAAATCGAAGCATATAGGATGGCCAAATAATAAATTATCATTCTCTCTAAAAGGATCGTGCATTGCATTAATATTCCTAGAGTATGTCACTTTAAAACTTTTTTTTAGATAAATTTTTATTTTTTGTGTCATATTGTATAAATTAATGTAGCGTTAAGTTTTTTTTTTTCAAAAAATATCATTAATAAAAATAGTTGATATTGAATAATAAATAAATTAATTAATTAATTAAAGAGAAAAAAAATAATTATATAACATATTATACTTCCTTCATGTCACTTTATACAGTGTTCTAAAAAAATTATAACAAATTATATGTGATTTTATAAAATCAATAAAGTATTAAAATATTTTTTATAAAATATTTTTAGTAGGAGTAATTAATATTGGATAATAAATAAATAAAATCTAATTAATTAAAAAGAGAAAGAGTATATTAAAAAATTATATTATATTTTTTTAGAATTCATCATATTAATTATATTTTTTTAATACATATATTAAAACTTTAAACGTTACATTAGATACTTTTTTTAACCTAGCATATGAATTATATTTTTTAATGTTTGTACTAAACTCTTGAATCTTAAATGTCATATAAAGTGACATAGAGAGAGTAATTTCATAAAATGTATTCATATAATCTAGTTTTTAAATTTGGAATAAATGTGTGGCTGTTTCCAAGAATGATAAATTTCATGTAGTGCTAAAAATATGATTCAATATTAAAAATGACATATATGAGCTATTAAATGTTAGGTTATCTTCTACCTCCTCCGTATTATTTTATATGATATTTAAAATTTTTGCATAAATATTAAGAAAAATAATTAATATTGTAAATTTCTAAAAAAAATACTATCTCTACTTCTTATTATAAAATTTAAATTAAAAATATAATTTAATCCTTTTTATAAAATTCAATCTAATTTTTTTCCTGCATTAATTATTTTTTATAAAAATATTATTTATTAAAATTAATGGACATAATAGTAAGAGAAATATGCATAATTAATATTTTTAAATTTTATTCAAGAAATAATTTTAAAAATAATTAATTTAAGATAAAGTTAATATTTTTAACTAAATAATTAAATTTTTTAAGCTTAATGAATTAGTTAACTAAACCTTATAATAAAGATCAGAGTTATTATTATGTAACTTTTTAATATATTATTTATCTCTTTAATTAATTTTATTCTTTCTCATTTATTACCTAATAACAACTACTTTTTTACTAAAGATATTTTATAGAAAAATAATTAATGTTTTATTGATTTTTTAAAATAAAATCTAATTTAAAGGAATTTTTTTACTAAAATATTATACAAAATGACACGAAAAAAATATTACATTCGTTTATTTTTATCTGTCTTTTAAGATTTTTACATAAAAATTAGAAAATGTAATACATTTTATTGATCCTAATAAAATAATTGTGAAATTTTTTATTTTTTCTTTTCATTTCTATTTTACAATAAATTTATGTATAAAAATAAAAAGTATTATTAACAATAAAGTAATTAATATTTTCTTAAACTTTAAAAATGATAAATAAATAAAAATAATTTTTTTTTAAATCTTACAATTAAAAACAATGAAAGAAGTATTAATATAATTTATCTTTACAAAAATCAAACAACTAGGATATATATAAATATAGTGAATCAATATGAAATGGCCTTACCTTCGTTTCTTTTTATCTATCATGTAAGATTTTTATGTAAAAATTAAAAAATATAATAATTTTTTAAATTTTAATAAAATATTTGTAAAGTTTTTATTTTATTTTTTATTTTTATTTTATAATAAATATATGTATGTATAAATTAATTAAAAATTATGTGAAAAGTAATAATATAATTGACAAAAGAATAACTAATGTTATTTTAAATTTTTAAAATGTCAGATAAATAGAAATATTATTTTTTCAAAAATTTAACAATTAAAAAGAGAAAGTATGATATATGTCATATTAATAAAAATTAATAACACATCAACGTGTTAGTATAATATATTCTTCTATCATAATATTTAATACTAACATTTTATTTTTATTCCGCAAAATTTAAATTAATGAAGATAATCCTAGTGTCTAACATTATTTTTGTTCCATTCAGTGAAAGATATTTTTTGTGCACATGGCATGACTGTGTTATATTGTAGTTCATTTTATGCCGTTTACGGACATAGATGAGATGACCCATAATTTTTATTTTCATTCTTGAGGTATGCAAAAATCAGGACCTTGGATAAAGTCTAATACAACAAACATGGTGATGTCTTGGACAAAGATTATTCAATTAACCATCAAGGGAACATATATCATTGTATTTAAGAACTCTTTATAGAATTTCTTGATAGCATTGGATTTCTCTGTTGTATCTTTGCCCTGATTTCTGAATGGACTCGTACTTATCACATAAAAATCCTCAATGAACACTAGTGTTCATAACAAAATGGAAAACGGAAAAAACATTATAAAAGAAAGAAAAACAAAGAGAACCACGAGTAATGTTTTACTTTGGTAGAATTGTATAATATGTGTAAAAAGGTACAAAATCTAAGTGTTTTGTTAATGCATGACCTTTGTATTATATAAGCATGACGATATGAATTTAGCTTTATTTTTTAGGTGATAAATATGTATATTTAATTTTGAAATTTAAGGATTATGATATAAATACGTTTAGTGTTATTAATATAACAATTTTTTTAATAAACCTTTCCTGGATTTATTTTATTTTGGTGTTATTAATATAACAAGTTTTATTTGAATAAACTTTTCCAAAATATGTATACTTAGTTTTTAAAATTTAAGGATTATGATATAAATACGTTTGGTGTTATTAATATAACAATTTTTATTTTATTTTATTTTCTAGAAGAAAAAATAAAATAATTTTTTATAACTAAAATTAAATTAAAATTTATCTTTTAAAAAAATTATATGAAAGAGTTTTTATAAATTAATTTATGTACAAGTTAATTTTAGTTTATAAATTTTTTTTAGAAATATTTTGTAATACAACAATAATAACAAAATCTTATTCCAGTAGATGAGGTCGACTACATAGATCACACGAACATTTAACAAAGTTAAAAATTAAAGTTTCAAAATATATTGTTGAATTTGATATCTTTCTTAGTGAGATCCTCCAACATCTTTTATAATATTCTTCTTCTACTTTTCTACATACTAAAAAAGATGTAATTTATTCTTCTAAATGTTTTCCATGTGGTTTTCTTTGTACATATGTCAAAGTCACCTTAACTAATTATCTGTCGTCTTTTTTTCAATGAGTGTTACACAAATTTTCTCTTTTATAACTTCATTTCATATTTTATCTTTTCTTAAAATCTATACATCTTTCTTAACATTCTTATTTTTGTTATTCTCACTTTTCTCTCATGTTATTCTATTAAAGGTCAACATTTCACTACCACATAATATAGCTGAATATATAATTGAAAGATAAAACTTGTCTTTAAATTTGATAGATATTTTATAATCACAAATAATTTTAATATTTTTTTTATTTAATACATATATTCTATCGTGTTATTACTTAAATGAAAATCCTTTATTTTTAAAGTTTGTCTCTATATCCTAAATATTTTTTATTAAAAATAAATTAAAGTGAAGTTAATTGGCTAGAATTAATTAAGTTATGGATGGGAAGATGAGTGCCGACCACCTTGCTAGAGGCTGTATGTGTATAAGCACTGAGAAGTAGTATAAGCATTATATATGATTTGTTGATCTTTAATTAAATGAATAAATAATAGTATTTATTTAGAATTAATTAGGTCTTGCAAACAGG
Source organism: Pachyrhizus erosus (assembly GCA_026544285.1). NCBI lineage: Eukaryota > Viridiplantae > Streptophyta > Magnoliopsida > Fabales > Fabaceae > Pachyrhizus > Pachyrhizus erosus. The sequence continues at coordinate 13,179 of JAMLFT010003613.1, read as the reverse complement.
GAGGATATAAAATTTGTCCAGTATGGAATGACAAAAAAAGGTTATATATCCATATCCTCGTGCTGAATGTATGCATCAACGGTTTCATGTTGAGTGTTGAGGTATCTAATGTAATGTCTATGTTGGCAAGTTTCGTGGACAAGGTTATACATAAACCTTCCCATATTACATATCTTTTCTATAAAAGATTATTTTAATTTATAAATATTTTTAACATATGTAAAAAATTATTTCATTTTTTCTTACTTGTAGAAAGCTTTATTTAAACAAATCCATTATTTTTTAACATATTTAACTTATTTTTCAAACATAAAACGCAAATCTTATGTAATTAATATAGGTTTTACAGCATTACTCCTTTCTTGCAACGCTTGTAAGGTGAAGTGAAGTGAGGCAAAGATGATGAAAAAGAAAAAGGAAAAGAGAAAGTACCAAATATAATACTAATAATTATAGTGAAACTATATGAATTATATTTATTAGAAAATTCTATGAGTATCTTTAAGATGATTTGATTTGCCCTAAACTCGTCCAAATTGAATCCAGCTACAACTTGTGCTCATACTAAATAACGAACCACTACTCAGTGGACTGACGCAATGGGTGCCTTACAACCAAACTAGGCTGCTAGATATTTAAGCGACTTGATGTGAAACATTAATCTAATCCATTTGTTTATCACATTACTTCATTCATCTATCTATGTATTGTATAATGTTAAAATTTTAATATTTATTCCACCAACATTAGCTTTTGTTAGAAATAAAATAAATAGTTATAACAGACATCGTGTTGGGTTGAGTAATTTTTTTTTTCCAACAAGCATACTTTTGACAATTAGTTAATTTTGTTTTGTCGGGAGGGACAGGGGAAGAGAAATAAATAATTAAGCAAAGAGGGATTCTGAAAGAAAATCACTTTTTTTTTCCTGTTCCATTTATTAATTATTTTTTTCATAGACCTTATTTTTAATTGCAGGGAAAAAGTATACAAATGAAGTAAGTAATTTGATTCTAGTGTGGGAAAAATGTCTTAGAAGGAATTGAACTCGTCCCTATTCTAAGGCAATAATGCGGTATGTCATTTTTCCCTACTTAATACTAGTATTTGAATTGAACCGCATGCTCAACATGATAACTACAAAACCAAGACTATTAACCATTAATAAACTTGTTCAAATGTTGTTTGTTCTTCCAATCTTTTTGTCTGTTCTGTTTTTAATCGAGGGGAACATCAAACACTTATCATTTAAGCTTGCACTATGCACAAGGTAGATTTGTGAATATAGCTTTAGATTTTTATATACTTTGCATATTCTTATTTCATGTTTATTCTTTGAATCTATCGGCTTACCAAGATGGAATTTGAAGATAATTATGGGGATGAGATAGACACAGAGAAGAGTATCTACCAATATCTTCTTTCTATTATTTTGTTTGGTTGGAACTTCTATCAGGATTCTGATCCTTAAGTTAAGCTGCAAGTGCATGGATATTCCAAAAAACAGTTACAATAGAACAAAGTTAGGCACTTCTCCATCTTAATAAGAAATTGATTCTAATATATGATGACCCTGGCCCTTGAGGGGTCAACAATAGGGTCTACATGTACACATCATTATTCCAATCCTCTTGCATATTCCATAGTCCTCAGTTAATGAAAAAAAAAATGCCTACCACGTACCACCTTGACCTCAAAACTGTACTATAAATATGACTCTACATCTTTGCTTGCTATTCCATACAGCAGTCTCTTGTTCATAGTTCACTTATATGCTTTAAGTTTCTAGCATTGATCACCTCCTAAATACTTGCTGCATTTCTCTACACCTATTGCTTGACACTTTGTGATTTAAAATGGAACTTAATTTTAAGCACCAACTTAGCCTTCTCTGTGTCACACTGCTCTTAACTGCCCTGTGTACCTCTCAGGACTCTTTTACTTGCTCCAGGGCAACCTATTATGGTAGATCAGATTCTTATGGAAATCCAAGTACGTGAGCCTTTTCCATCTGTTCTTGCACTTGTTCATATGTGGTGTGTGTGTGTACCAAGCACATTTTTATACTATATGCGCATATGTAATGGACAATAGTTGCATAAGTTCATTGAATCCTTGCCATCAAATTAATTCAAATGATGGCATGCAGATGTTCTTTTCAATAATAGATAGCTTTTATTAAATAAGAAATATAGAATTTTAAATAACTAAATAGTTTATACATGGATAATGTAAAGAGTTTTTATATTATTATTCAATCCCAATTGTGATATATTACAAGTTTATTAATTTTTATAATAATTATACTAAAAGTAATTTTTATTATAAATTTTAATTAGTTGATAATGTAAATTAAACTAATTTTAAATAATTGCATAGTTATTTAATTAAAATACTTAATGGTAAGGATAAAAGAAACTTGAATATATGTCTTTTTCCATATATAATGTCTTACATGCAACTACCACTGGATAAGGAGGGTGTCTTTTGACACATGATTCCGGATATTTTCAAACTGCAATCACTTTGTTTATTTACTTTTTGAAATAAGGAAAATTTGTTTGAAGAATTTACTGTTGGAAATGCATGCTCCTCTTTAAGATAAAGGGCTCAGTCTGGACAATAAAATGTTCAAACCAGACCTTGTACTACTTTCGCACACACATGATCTTATTGGGCAATTGCTAATGTTTTAGGGGGAGCTTGTGGCTTTGGCGAATATGGAAAAACGGTAAACGATGGCAGTGTCGCAGGCGTGTCTTTGCTATGGAAGAATGGATCTGGCTGCGGAGCATGTTATCAGGTTACTACTGTACTTAATTAATTGATCACTTTAATTTTATGTACTAATTAATAAAAATTACACTATTGTAGCCTTTTTCATACCTCAAAACATACCCTTTACATGTAACAATATTTAGTTTATTGACTTTCATATTCCATACCACTAAGCCCCTAATTGAAAGAAACATGAAGAGAATAGTTTAAGAACTGATTACCTGGATCCTTCAAATCATACATATGATAGTATTTTTCCTTTCTTTTAATAATTAACAAAATCCTCAGTGAAAGAAGACTTGATCATTGAAACATAATATAAAGGAAAAAGTTTGCAACCTCCACAAGTGGTTGCTTTATTTGTGAAATTGAAATGATGATGAATCAGGTTAGGTGCAAAATACCACAATTCTGCAATGAGTATGGAGCATACGTGGTGGTGACAGATTATGGTGAGGGGGACAGAACAGACTTTATAATGAGTCCACGTGCCTACTCAAGATTGGGGAGAACCGCAGATGCATCTGCAGAGCTATTCAAATACGGTGTGGTGGATGTAGAATACAGAAGGGTCCCATGTAGATACGGTGGCTATAACCTCTTGGTTAAGGTCCATGAACACAGCAGAAACCCTCACTACTTAGCCATTATCATTCTCTATCTTGGTGGAACTTACGACGTAACTGCTGTTGAGTTGTGGCAGGTATAATTTATAAATAAATATTCATTTATACTAAAGTTTTTTATATTATCACCCAAGAACATATTACTGACTGACGTTTATAATAAATAAATATCTTAACTATTATGTCAAAGATGATTTTTGATTCCCTAACAATTTACACTATTAAACTTGTAATTTATTTGTTTTAATTGAATCCAAAGTTTAATATAAAAGGAGTTTAAAGGTACAATTATTGTACCCTAAGCTTTTCCATATACAACAACTTATACTTTGAGTGTTGTTTGTATTCAATCACTTTACTTGAAACTGAATTGGGTACTTGAAATGTTAATGGGGGGAGCAGGAAGAATGCCAAGAGTGGAGGCGAATGCGAAGGGCATTTGGGACTGTATTTGACGCTGAGAACCCGCCAAGGGGTGACATAAAGTTGAGGTTCCAAATGAGTGGTGGTAATGCAGAGCAGTATTGGGTGCAATCCAAGAATGTTATCTCTAGTGATTGGGAGGCTGGAGTTGTTTATGACTCGGAAATTCAGCTTGGTTAAAATGAAAAGCCACTTTCTGATTTCAGGAATATAGATAGTGACTAGATTACTAGTGTTTTATTGTTTATGGTTTGTGTCATTCTAAGAATGTTCCTTTGTGGTGAGTGGATCTAGTGCTCTTTGTATTGGGGACTAAAACCTGTGGGGATTCTTATACTTTCAGTATGAATTTCATCACAGAATATGAATAAATAAAAGGGCTGCTCTTCTAATGTCATAAGAATTCCTTCAAGTTTGTTTTTGTTAAAATAAAATTGATATCATGCGTATATGGCATTGGCAAAGTACTGTGCTTCGATGGGTCACTTAAATTCATATCTAATGCCTCCAATAAACCAAGCAAACCCATCATTGGTTTACACTCACAACTCTGACAAGGACACTAGTGGAGAACGCTAGGAAAAGAAAATAAAAACTACTCTAACTTTATTAACATCTGTTTTGGTTCAAATCAACTACTGGAATGGCTTCTCCATTTCATGGAAAGGTGGCATCTGGTAAGTCAGCTCAACGCACGTTGTTAGCTATAAGTAAAAAAAAATTGGATTTAATTTAGATCTTTAAAATAAAGTTTAAATTTAATGAAAAATTAAGTTTTTGAGAATTTTATGAGTTGACATTAATCAAACTATGGTCAAATTTTGTTGAAAAACCTACCGTTAAATTTAAGTTCAATATTTAAAGTTTAAATATTATATTTTACTAAGCAAATAAAAATCAGTTAACTCAATTAATTTTGACTTCTCTATATTTGATGTTCAGCTTAAAGGTAATTTTGGTTAAAAAAATAATGAAAATATTGAAGAATGAATTTCATACTTAAAGCTTATTAAGAAATTTTTGAAGAAATGTGATTAAGTATAAAGAGTTAATGAATTAACGATTAAATTATTGATTAAACAAATACAATATTTAGTTATTGAAAATAATGTAAGGTAATGTGTGTGAAAATATTAAAATAAATATGTTGTTTACATTATGATCTAATTACTTACATAAAAGTGCATGTTATTTTCATTAAAATTATTGTGAATATTAAAATTTTATAATAACTTTACTTTCTCGATAATCCAATAAACAAACGTCCATCATTATTAATTATCCTCTGAACAAATATGTACCTTTATTATTAATATAATTAGCTTACTCATCACAAAGAATAGTCCATTAAAATTTCTCTTTGGATTAAATATAGGAAGTGAGCTAAGCTATATTCACCCACATGACTGGATTTATTGTTAAGATCATTTTGGTATATATTTTTTAGTAAAATATGTTTATATCATTTAATTCATCACAAGCTCCTTAATACAAGGATCATATGATAACAAATATAAAGACTAGGTAAAGATGGTGCCACCTTAGCAAGTTCATGAGCAACACCGTTAACTTGTCTCTTAGCAAAGCCAATAATATATGTTTGATTAAGGCTTATCAAATTCCTACAAACTTGAGTTAACTCTCCAAACTCAAAATTGTTCGTGATAATTGTCATCTACATTTACAATTTTGCTGTATTTAGATGTAATTGTTTGTTATCTCTTATGTTTTTAAGTCTTGTTTACACTCATTATTAATTAATTTAGAGAAATTAAGTTTGTAGAATAACATGTTAGTTTACTTTAATTTTTGCACTTGATCTCTTTTATTTTTTATTTTATTTTAAGGAAGGTTGTTGAAGAGTCAATAAGGAGAAAGCTAAGGAATAGGAAAGTACTAAAGCTCGCTTAGGTATGGTTATTTTGGTTCGCTTAAGCAAGACCTTACTAGAAACAAGGATCTAGTTTTGTGATCACTTAAGCAAGGTCAAATAGGCTTGCTTAAGCGTGACTCTGTTGGAAATAGGAGTTTGCCTTTATGCTCGTTTAAGCAAGGTCACTAAGGCTTATTTAAATGAGACTGTTCTAGAAAACCTCATTTGCTTCTGCCTTTGCTTAAGCAAGTCTTTGCATCAAACCTGTAAAAGTCCAAATTTGAAGGTCTAGAGATATAACAAGAAGACCTAGAGCATAAAGAACGAATTATGAGCCCTTACATTGGAAAGTCTAGGTCTAATAGAGTTTGTGACAATTTTCATACTTGTGGATTCATCCCCAACTATTTCTTCACCGAAGTCTTCCTTTTCCAAAGTTATGAGTAGCTAATTTCATCTTCATTGAGGTTTAATATAATCTTTCAGATTTCATGTAATTATACTTTTGTTATTCAATAAAGGATTGTTATTTTCATCTTCTGTTCTTAATGTTTGTTTTTTGTTTGATCAAATAATTGCATGATTCTATATATTTGATTGTAATTGAAATTTTTAATTGAATTGCAAACCAAAGAAGGATAACCAATAATTTTTGTACATATGATAGAATAAAAAAAGATTGATTATTACAAAATCTTATTTTTAATATTGATCATTTTGACTATACGAATCAAGAAACTTAGACTCTTTCACTTAAAGAATTAAGGTTATAACATTTTAATTGGTTGGTGATAATAAAACATTAATTGAATACAATTATTTATAATTACATAAAAGGACAATTTGATGAACTTAAACTCCCGTAATTTCTTCTATACATAACACTCCACATTTTCATGTATTTGATAAAAACAACCAATTTACTTATTACAATTTAAATTCTTACACAATTTATATTCCAGTTTCAATCCCAATTTTATAGTCTACTTGAATTCTTGTAACCACTTGGATATTTAACAAATTTTTGAGAAAATAAAATTTATATTTATTTTTTATTATTTGTCCAATCCGATACATTTGTCGTGTTCTCGATAGTCTACTATTGAGCTTTTGATTTTATTCACCACTCCCTTGAAATCAACTTCAAAAATGACGTTATTGATGCCCAAGGTAATAGCAAACCCGATTACCAATGCAAGACCCCGAGTTTTTCCCTCCTAAACACCCATGCGTGGTTGCCTAAAATCAGTTATACGCTCAACCATTATATCGTGGTCATCCCATATACACAATCCTATACAGTAACGTTTCTTTGTAGGTTAAAACTTGAATCTATATTACACTTTAGAAAGCCTTGCGGAAGAGGGACCCATCTATCAATGTTGTTGATAACTGAATTTTTTGAACCCAAATACACCATTTTAGCTCATGAGAAAACCTGGAAAAATTCATCTCCCTTATGAATGACGGACAAGTCAGAGTTCTTTGTTGCTCCACAAGTTATTGTTTCGCCTTCACCACAAACTCCAGCACAACATAGCCACCCGTCACCTTTGCTGCAGTCAGCCCTTGATAAAGTTTAAAAATAAGATTAGAGCATGAGTCAACTTCCATGCAAAAGCATCAATAAATTGTTGAAGCTAGATTTCTCCCAACAACCCACATTCACCTGACATATGATAAAAGTATAAAAAGCCTTTTCAATGAGACTCACAAAGAGGACAAATCGTTGAGCACTCAACACCACGAGATCTCTCAAGTTAGCTTTTGTAGGGAGACAATCCCTACACAACCTCCAAAGAAATAACTTTACACGAGATGGTATATCCAACTTCCATATCAAAGACCAATCACCTTCCTTACTCACGCTTTCATAGTCAATAAAAATGTGCATTATAAGCTTATACTCCTAACGATATACTCTCCATTAAACCTCCAAAGTTTAGTATCTTCTCGCGTGTCTGCCACGACTAGAATCCTCAGTATGGCATGCACTTCACGTGGAATAAATAACTAATAAGTCCTACATTCCAACATTCATTTGGAAAATCAATCAAAGGAGTCTCTATGAAAAAGTTGTTCTTCATTTTCAGCTAACACTCATTCCAAACACCAATACATGCACTACATGCACCAAACACCAATACATGCACCAAACACCAAATTCCTTTATGATAATTTTAGAAGAGAAAATGCTTCACCAAGTAAAAGATAAGTTATGGCCTGAAGACACTCAAAAACCGCTCGAAAAATATCTAGTTTTGCAAACTCTAGCCGACAAAACATTTGAGATAGAAATAATATTTATTTTTAAAATTTAGTAAAAGTATTCCTTATTTATGAATACGGCTAGCAATACACTAACAATTATTTCTCCGCATTTTTCTGTCACAATTGCCATGGGCACCACAAGTATGAGAGTCGTCATGTAAAACCCGTTACACCACCACCATAAAATGGTGACCTATCAATTTTCTGCCACGCTGCTGTTTAACAACATTGATCACTAACACTACTCTTCCTTACATTATTATCATATATACCTTAACCATCAGCTCACTGTCACTTAAAAACCCAGAATATTTGGAAGCATATCATGAATCGCATATGACAAGGTAATATAACATCTAAACAATATTATGGTTCACTTTGAATAGACTGGTAGAAGAAGAAAATAAAAGAATAAAATGTATCAGACTTTTTCATGAGATGAGAATTTCTGTAAAAGATAATGCATAATTTGTGATTTAATTTATAAATGAAGTTTATTTTATTTTATTATTATTTTCTCCTATAAGTTATTGAGTTCATTCTTAGTCTATGTAGAGTAGAGAGAAGTATGGACAGCAAAAATCATGGTGACTCAAAAACAGGTTGGAAATCTTTTGGATATTAATGAAGTTTACATTAAGACTGCAAAAAAATACTATTCCATAAATTAACCTTATTGGTTATTAATACATCCTACCAGTACATTCCACAGAACCACAATAGCAATACTTCTTTTTAATATTACCATCAGAATCACGGACTTGATCTATTTCATAGTTGTAATCATATGTCAGCTCTTGCAAGGGAGGAATGTTATCAGCAGCAAAGAACATTATATGAGGCATCCTGGTGTCATGGTGATCATAAAGGACATTCTGAGCAATAAGATTAGGGGAGCAACTATGGTTAATGAATCTCCCCACATTACCAAACTGAGCAGCGTCAATAGTGAAACCACCATCCTTCACAACTTCACAAGAAGTTGTGTGTGCATCAGGCATGAGAGTCGAAAGTCCATCCCAAAGAGTACTGTTGCTATAGTTATTTCCAATATCAAAAAGATACTCATCATTACCAGTTCTTTGTTCAGCTTCCTTGTCCTCAAGAAGCTCCCCTATATATTCACAGATAAAACTTCCTGAAGGGATTGAATTCAGGCATCTCACACCCCATCCCCTTGTATTGGTTTTAAATACTTCAAGTTGAAACTTTATGCCAAGTTGGCTGACTCTATTATGGCATGTTGAAGGACATTTACAAGTAGGTCCACACTCATAGACTAGAGGCTTTGCTTGTACAATAGCCTCATTGTGATTGAATGGAATCTCTCCCCCGTTTTTCACTACGCATGAACATTTCTCCAAATCAGAGCATCCATTAGTACAATCACATCCTTCTGCAGGAAGGAGATGGCAATTGGGGTACATCATTCTAGTTATGTAATTAAATGGAGGGGGTTTTTCATCATCTAAGGTGTTCACAGCACATATGGGAATTCGTTCTTTTCCATACGAAATATCATCAACACATATACCTTCTCTTGTTTTGAACTTTTTAGATTTCTTCACTTCCTTCAAAGCAAGCTCTGGTTGACCAGGGATTCTTTGCAGACGAAACTTATAAACCAGCTTCCCATGTGGTCCCTCATTCTGCCACCATGACTCAACTACATACAGTCCATCAAAAACATATATCCTGCACTTTCCATCCATTGATTCAGAGCCACGTATCACCCTAACAGGATTCTTCTCCTCACTACTGTTCTTCAAAGCAAGATTGCCCCGCTCAAGCTTCTGATCTTCAGGTTCCTTATCAGTTTTCATCACATTTCCACCCTGCCCTGTATATATCAAGACATCTGAATTATCCAAATCATCAGCATACCCCCCTGATGCAACAATACTAGTTGCAAGGATCTTACCATTGTGCTTCACGTAATCTATGCCACCCTGAATCTGACGATGAAGGCCAACTATATTAAGCTCCACCCTATATTGAAATTCATCACCAACTTCAACCCCAGGGACAGTACCCAGTATCTGCTTGCCTGAGTTAACATAATTCCCTTTCTCCTTAAGGATCTTTGCAGCAATTAAATCAACCCTCTTACCATTTGCTCGCTCATTTAACTTCGATTCCACTTCCTGTAAAAGCTTTCTACAAACAACTTGAAACAACCGTAATGTGTTCCTCACTTTATTTCTGGTCACATTTGAGTCATCCCCATCACCAGTCCAATTAGAATGAGAAGTGGGAGTAACATTTACATCTAGCTCATGTGATTTCAGAACCATTTGAAGGTCTTCATTATTTTCATTAGGGTCCATACAATCCTCCTTTTCCCAAATTACTAATTCACCCATACCTTCAGAAGCAGCATTTCCTTTTTTCTTTTTCACAGGCTTCTGCCCAGAATGATTCCGTGCACCTTTAGTCTTGAGAGCTGTTTCAGACCTGCCAGGCAATGCAAAGGAAACCACTTTCTTTTTCTTGCCTTCATTTTTAGCATCACCCAACTTAAATTTGGAGGAACCTTTGTCAGACCTCCAAGGACATTCTGATTTAGCCATCAAACCTAGTACTACTTTCCTGTCTGATGAAACCTGCGATCTATTAAAATTTCCTTTCAACTTATGCCTAGAACGAGATATACCCAAAGGCTTTGTCTCATCCCTATTTTCCTCTTTTACCCTTGCCTTGGAATTTATTTTAACATGATGATGATTACTTTCTTCAGGGAGTGTAACATGCTTTTCTCTCTTGATTTTCATCTCAGACGATGGTTCAAATGCATGCAGCTTCTTCACTCTCTTTGCATCATTACTTTCAGAATCAGTTTGCACGATGTCCACAAGCTTTCTCTTGCAATCATATTCATCTTGGATGTTACTTTTAACTTCTTTTACATCAGCAGCTCCTACTTCTTTCAAAGGATAGTTGTCATCTACGGCCAGGTTCTGTTGACAAAATTTGTTGTTTACCCCCACTGGACACACATCCTTATTGTCCAATGCACGCAGAGCACTGCGTCCACATAAAACAGGGAAGTCTCTGAGAGCTGAAACTTTTCTTCGAGGAAGATACCTTCTAGTGACAGGCTCCACCATGCAAGCACTAGAACCGGATATATTGACATTGGACAATAAGGGTTTTGAACCACCTGACATAACCACCTCACCTGCTTGAGAAGATGACTTCAACGTATAAGAGGAGTCACATTTTACAGTGGTTGCAGTTCTTGCAAACTCTGTATTGAAAACTTCCATGTCCATTAATGGCACGTTTGCAGGCTCATCTTCAGCAGTAGGCCCGTCCACTTGTTGAGATGAGACCGCAGGGTTTTCCTTGTTCAAAACATGGCCAGTTGTTTGGTCAACAGTCACTTTTGCAGCTTCATCATCTGCAGAATCCACTTTATTAAATGACACTACAGAGTTTTCCTTATTCAAATAACAGTCAACTGTTTGGCCAACAGTCAGTTTTGCAAGTTCATCTTCGGCAGTAGACCCATTCACTTGAGGAGATGAGACTACAGGGTTTTCCTTATTCAAACCACTGTCAGTTGTTTGGCCAAGAGTTTCCGTAAGAAGCAAATCTTTTACTTCAGAATGCCAACCATCATTTTCCGAATTGGAAATTTTAACAGTATCACCCCCTAAATGTTCATCATTCTTCTCCTCAATAATTGTACTATTAGCAAAACCACAACCCGCAATATTTACGTTTAACACTAGATCAATCCTTGAAGCAAATGGTCCACATCCGTCGGGGAAATCGCGAACAGCAGAAACTTTTCGCCGCTTATATATATGCCTAGTGAGGAAAGTATGTTCCCCATTTTCCATCAATGACTTCTGACATCTTTCTTCTTCAGAATGACCATTACTGATTGGTGTTGCCATTCCTCCTGATGACTGAATTCAGCACAATCTTCAAACTCCCACTACCAAACAAGAGATGCCAAAAATCACATGCCCTACCAAAGGAAGGTGTTCAAATTACAAAAAAAAAAAAATGGGCGAAATATTTCCATATAGATGAACAACTCAATCGTAATTTTCTTGGTAAAAATAACAGAGCAAGACCATCGTTTAACAAAATACTAAACTGATTGCTGCTGAGAGTCCTGAAGGCCAACATGGCGGGAATGAGACAATAGTTTCAGATAGTAAAATTTGATTTTTAAGGGTTACAAATTTCAACATCATATACATAAGGGAGCAGTGTTGTTCGGTAGCAGCTATAGCACTATTGGTATGCGTTGCAGAATTCTTCAGATTATTGGTATTGCGTTGAGGAATTCTCCAATTGAGGTTCTAAAGCCATGGGTCAGTTGAGCAAAAAAGGGACTCGAAACAGGCACTGACCTCACCTCAAGTGCGTTAACGTGCCATTGATTACCACAATAAAGACCATGAGCAACCCTAATCATTTTTCAAAACACCCCTCTCCCAAGGTAATGTGCGTGTCAAATACACGTATGCACAGAACCTAAGCATCCAAACAAATAGCGTAATATTGCAGTCGAACACCATTTAACATTGCATTCTGCTTTCAATTATTGTAATACAGTTTCCCCCTCGAGAAGGGGTTAAATCAAAGTCCTCTAATCTAACCTAATGCAGTTAAAAAAGAACAAGAATTAACAATCAAGGCATAAACACAGAGAAGCAGAAGCAGTAAAGACGTAAAGTCAAGGGATGTTAGGGCATGAGATTGAAATTGAGATTGAAATTGAGATTGAGATAGATGGACACCTTGGGCGAAATCCCTAGCGGAGGATGAGAAATTGGTGTGAGAGCGAAGAGAAATGAAAATCAGAAAGCATCCGTTCCCAACTCTGATGACGCCCTGAAACATGGGGCAAAATGTAAAATTGAACAAGACAGACACAAGAATTGGAATGAAAGCAACTATTAACAAAATATGGTCATACATACATACAAGAACCCTTCAAGAAGAACCCCAGGCAGAAAGAGGGATTGGAATGTAGTTTCAGTAGCTGCTCAGATTAGTTTTAAGTAGCCTCAGTTATACTTTTGTCTCTTAATTATGTTTTACTTTTTTAAATTTAACAAACATCATTTTAGTTTTTTTAAATTTTAGAAAATATATATAATTTTAATTTTTTAAAATTATTGTTTAACTATTATAAATAACTTAAAAAAAATCATTTTATCCACTTAAATTTTGTGTTTAGAAACTAAA